>BQNB010023967.1:45732-61230 GCA_026074375.1 Tanacetum coccineum | reverse complement strand
GTTGATTCTTCAAAAGGATACACTTGTTTATTAGCAAAAGCCTCATCTAATGAAGCTAAATTGTGGCACAGGAGGTTAGGTAAATAAACTAAAATCAATTGTTGGACTATGGTTTCAACTTCATGAATACCAAAATCCACATTGATAATGAAAGCACAATCTGCATTGTGAAGAACCCAGTCTATCATTCTAAGACCAAACACATTGAGATTCGTCACCACTTCATCAGAGATTGTTATGAGAAGAATCCACACAGACTTAAATGTTGCTGACTTGTTGACCAAACCATTTGATGGACCTCGGTTTAATTACTTGGTGGTTAGCATTGGTATGATCAACCCATAGCAACATTTAAGGGGAGGCTTAGATGTATAGTTTGTTCATTATAGTAGCTAAGTAATCTTAATTCTGTTAGTTTATTATTTTTAATCCTGGTAGTTATATTCTATTAATACTGGTAGTTAAGTAGGATTAATTCGGGTAGTTAATTTCTTTTAATCCTGGTAGTTATATTCCATTAATACTGGTAGTTAAGTAGAGTTAATTCAGGTAGTTAAGTTTTCATTATTTCTGTTTATACAATTTCTGCAATCTGTTTTTCTTTGTTTTAGACTACGTTTGCAGGCATAGCATGAATGAAAAGGGAGGCGTAGCAAGGTTTTAACAATTGACCATTGTTTCATACACACTTAATTCTGGTTGAAATAGAGTTAATTCAGGTTGACTCTTAATTAATTCTGTTTGACCAAAATTAAGTCTGGTAGTGTAAATTGTTAATACTGGTGGTTTATGTTAATGCTGGTTGCGGGAAATTTGACTTTTTCTGCTTAATTACTGTTTAAATGTAACCGTTAGAGATTTTTACGGCGCAATCATCTACATTTTCATTCACAATAAAACCTAAGTACTTAATACGGGTGTCAAATGGCTCAATTAAATTATTGTGACAAACACAATCAAGTAGGGTTTTTGCGCAAGCCTAACGAGAGTGCAGGGTTTGCTGAGATAGTGGACTTTCTTCGAGGTTCCAACCTCAGGTATGCTTTAACTGCTAATCCAACTATATATGATTCTCTTGTGAAACAATTTTGGCAGAGTGCTATTGCAAGTACTAAAGGGGATGGGTTTCTCGAAATTAGTGCAACAATTGATACCATCAGGTTCACAATCACTGAGGCGTCAATTAGGGAATCACTTCAATTAGATGACGCCACAGGGATTACATTGTTACCTAATGATGACCTTTTTCAGGGAATGGGCCAAATAGGGTATCCTACTGATGGAACTTTTACCTTTTGGAAAAGTTTCTTTACACCCCAATGGCGATATTTGGTCCACCATCTTTTGCACTGTATAAGCTCTAAAAGTGGTGGATGGGATCAATTTGGTAGCAATATTGCTACTGCTTTGATCTGTCTATCCACTGGTAGAGTTTATAATTTTTCAAAACTCATTTTTGATGGTATGATGGCCAATTTGAAGAACAAGAAAAAGTTTTTGATGTATCCCCGTTTTCTGCAAATAATTTTGAATATTCAAACAGAAAACAAACACCCTTATCTAGCTGTGAGCCTGACCAAAAAGATATTTGGGAATATGAAAAGGGGTTTTCAAGGGGCACCAAGACCTTTATTGCCTTCCATGTTGCTTGTTGCTACTAACCCTATTGCAGGACAAGAACATGCTGCTCAAGCTCAATCCCAACCATCACCAACACCACCACCTATCCCAACATCTACATCTCCACCTCCACCTATTCCATCACCAACACCACCACCTATTCCAACACCTACATCACCACCACCACCACCTGAGACTGAACCTACCACAGATGAGTACCTCTATGAGCAAAAGTTCCATCTAATGCATATTAATGGAAGCCCAAATGAGGCATCTAACTTCAAAGCATCCTAATCGTGAAGAAATTAATCCAAAATTCATAATTTTAAACAAACATTATGTACCTTTGCGAATGGGCATTGTTAGACCAAACTAGATTAGATAGGCCGATAGAATTATATAGATAGGTCGTACCTATTAGGTTATGTGTTAGTTGCTTAATCTCTAAGCCATGACATTCGTATAAATACACATATAATCTAATGTACAAATCATAACTATAATTACAATAATATGGTATTAGAGCTAAAACCCTAAACAACCCTTTTTTGTGGCATAATTTTGGTCACTTTTCAGCCACCACAACAACCTCAGATCCAATCATCAATCAGATCTACAGATCCACTCCTCATCACCTCGCCTTTGCCGCCGCTCGTCGTCATCGTCAGAAAACCAAAAAAAGAGGAATATTACAATAGCTATGATTTCAGCTTTCACCACAGTCGATAAAACTGGGTTATTGGAAAACTATGGTTATTGAATCATTCCTCATCACAAACAATTTGATGGGCTATGTGGATGGTTCAATACCGTGTCCATCAAAAACCTTATCCATTACCGATGATGCCACTGTTATAAAGGATAACCCCAATTATCCAATTTGGGTCTCCAATGATGCCCATGTTCATATGCTAATCATCTCTACAATCTCAGAAGATTCTTTTCGCCATGTTCAAGGTACAACTTCTCATGATCTTTGGTTGTCCCTTGAAAAGACGTATGCACCTCATTCCACATCTAGGGAATACACTCTCAAAACACAACTTCTGAGAATAGAGATGCATGGTGATGAAACTCCCGATGCTTATCTAAATCGTGCTCAAGAATATGCCGATGCACTCGCCGCCATCGGTGAACCTGTAAAGGATAAAGATCTCGTTATGCTTGCTGTGTTAGGACTTCGTGAAGAATATAATGGTCTTAAAACTATAATCAATGACCTTCAAAGTCCAGTTGCATCTAGCGAGCTTCATGCACTCCTTAGTGATCATGATTATATGCTTGGAAAAACTCGTGCACCTGCTTTGTCTATCACTTCATCTTTTTCTGCAAACTACGCAGTGGGCTTACCAAGCATGCCAGAAGCTCGTCAAGATCAACTTTAGAGTTGACTGCTCAATTAAGTGCTCTTGGATTCCAAGTGTCACCCATTGCATCATCCGGTCCACAAGCCTTTTATGATGTTCGCCCATCAAACAACAATAGGAATAACAATAACAATAACTGTGGCAATCGCAACAACTCTCATGGTAACAATAACAACCGAGGTCATGGTAATGGTCGTCAATTTGATTGGGCATCCACCTAAAACACAGTGTATGGCACTTGCAATAGATGTGGTATTAGTTGCATTCAATCACAATGCCCTAATCGTTAACTTCCTACTATTCACACTCGGCCATCTGCTAACTTTGCAAGTACGCGTGCTCAATCCTCTAATGCCTTTGTAAATTGGCATTCAAAAACTAGAGCAAATAGTCATGTGACACCTGATTTGGAAGCGATAGACAATTCAGAGGCATATTATGGTGACGACGCACTTCATGTTGGCAATTGCAAGGGTCTTCCTATTCTTCATATTGGTTCATCTAAAGTTTACTCACCACAAAAAATATTTTCTCTCGAAAACATTCTTCATGTACCAGAAATCTCCCACAATCTCCTTTTTGTTCATAAATTTTGTCATGATAATGATGTCTTTTTTGAATTTCACACTTCTTATTTTATTGTAAAGGACGAGTCTACACACACCACTCTTCTCACTGCCCTCAGTAAACACGGTCTCTACACTATCACTCTTCCTCAACTAAAGTCCATCAATAAAGTATCTTTTTCGGCTGTACGAGCTTCCCCAACCATTTGGAATAGACGGCTCAGACATCCTCATCAACGTCTTTTGTGTTCTATGCTTTCTAATTTTTCTATTCCCGTTACAAATAAAAGCCTATCAAGTTTCTGTAATTCTTGTCTATTTGGAAAATCTTCAAAACTACCTTTATTTCAATCTGGATTTCGAAGTAACAATATTTTAGACTTGGTTTATTGTGATGTTTGGAGTTCCGCACCTTTATTATCTTTTGAAGGTCATAGATATTTTATGTTGTGTGTTGATCATCATTCTCGTTACATGTGGATATATCATTTAGCTCAAAATCTGATGTGTATTCCACTTTTAAATCAATTGTGTAAATGGTTGAACGTCAATTCACAACAAAATTAAAGAATGTTCAAACCGATTGGGGTGGTGAGTTTCGCAATTGAGCTTCGTTTTTCTCTTCGCTATGAATTATTCACCCGTCCTCATACAAGTTAGCAAAATGGCTTTGTTGAATGCCGTAATCGCCATGTTGTGGAGACCGGTCTTACTCTTCTTGCTTAACCATGTGTTTCTCAAAGTTTTTGGCATTATACTTTTGATACTAATGTTTACCTAATCAATCACATGCCCTCTCGTACATCGACAAACAAGTTACCTTTTGAACACATATTTAAACGGTCTCCCGACTACTCTTTTCTTCGTGTCTTTGGGTGCCTATGTTTTCCCCATCTTCATTCGTACAATCGTCACAAAATAGATTTTCGTTCCACTCCCTGTGTCGTTCTTAGCTATAGCCCCTCCCATCACGGATATCGTTGTATTGATATCTCTACCGAGCGTCTTTATACTGCTCGATATGTTTGTTTTAATGAAGCATAATTTCCCTTTGATATCCCTAAACCAACTTCCCCACCCCCTTTGAAAACATCTCCCTATTACTCCTCGGAATCACCTTATGTAATTCCTACTACTGACCATCCAAGTCCATCTTCACCACGCTTACCAATTTCATCTCCATCATCAGTTTCACATTTCAGTCCAACTTCTCAAACTTCTCCCGAGTCTTCTAATGGTCAACCATCTCCCATATCGACTACATCGATACCAACACCACCACTACCCACATCACCACCACCACCACCTCCCATCACTCGGCAACGTCTTGCAAATCTTTGTCAAATTCCTAAACAACAGATTCCCTACAATCTTTTCGCAAATCATGCTACCGTCCTCCCCACTACCATCACTAAACTAACCTCATTTACCGTTGCCAACAACTCTCCAGAGTGGCGTCAAGATATGAAAAAAGAGTATGATGCTCTTATGAAAAATGGAACGTGGTCTTTAGTACTAATTTTGTTGATGGTAAGTGGGTATACAGGTTAAAACAGGACAATAATGGTGCTATCAGTCTTTACAAAGCAAGATTTGTTGCCAGAGGTTTTCGTTAACAACCAGGTATTGATTTTCATGAGACATTTTGCCTGGTTGTCAAGTCGACAACTGTTCGAGCTGTTTTAACACTTGCGGTTACTAACAATTGGCCACTAGACCAGTTAGATATTCAGAATGCATTTCTTCATGGAAATCTTAAGGAGTGGGTTTATATGAAACAACCTCTAGGCTTTATTAATCCACAACAACCAAATCATCTATGTTTGCTTCGTAAGTCTCTTTAAGGCTTAAAGCAGGCCCTACGCGCTTGGTTTAAGCACCTCTCCAAGGCTCTCTTTGATCTCGGTTTCAGTGTCTCTAAAATGGATCCATCTTTGTTTATTTATTCGCGTGGAGACACACTTTTGTACATTCTGGTATATGTAGATGACATTATTGTTACAGGTAATAATAAGGTCACTATCGACAATATAATTTGTCAACTTGGATCCGCTTTTGCGTTAAAATATCTCGGGCCACTTAACTACTTCTTGGGTATTGAACTTGTTAGGAAAATATTGTAAACAGACTTAATACTGTTAGTATTAAAGTTAAGTCTGTTAGTTATAGTTAGTACTGATAGAAATAGTTAGTACTGTTAGTAATACAAGTTAAGTCTGGTAGAGCAAGTTAAGTCTGCCAGTATTAACTTAAGTCTGACAGTATTAAAGTTAATACTGTCTGACCAGACAGTTAAGTCTGTTGTAATTATAGTAATAGTTATCTATTAGCGTTAATCTAGGAAGAGATAAGCATTATCTCTTAACGCGTTTAGGGTTCCTTAAGTTTATAAAAGGAACATAGAATAGTATTGTAAACATATGAGTTGATTGAGAATTTACAATCAAATAGTAATAGTAATAGCAAGTTTGATATTTGTTCTTGTGTTCATCTTGGTATAGATATTGATATTCCGCGTCAATATTTATATTCACAGTTATTGTCTCTCATAGTATCTTTGGATTCATTCAAAGGACTATAAGTCGTGTAAGGCTCATTGAGATCCTGTTTATAAGGACCTACATAAATTGTTCCGCATGTGTCCGACATTCTCCTATCTCAAAAGAAGTATATTTTGGAGTTATTACAAAGTGCTGGTCTTTCTAACTACAATTTGTGTCTTGTCTCATGGTTACCTCGAGCTCACTCAATTTAGATGACAGTACCGCTTTCTCTAATCCAGTAAAATATCGGCAAGTAGTGGGTTCTTTAAAATATGTTACTCTATCTCGGCCTGACATAGATTTTGTTGTTAACAAGGTATGTCAATATATTCATGCTCTGACCGAGAATCATTGGTCTGCAGTTAAACGGATTTTACGTTATCTTCATGGTACGGTTGAACACGGTATGCTCATAAGTCTTTCTTCTTGTTCTACCCATCAAGCTTTTACTGACTTGCTATGGAAAGGTAATCCTGATTCTTCTCTTGAAGCTTTCTCAGATGCGGACTGGGCTTGAGATTCAGATGATCAATGGTCTACGGGGGGATTTGCTATATATCTTGGTTCAAACTTATATACCTTATATCTTAGACCGCTCGTAAACAACGTATGGTTTCACGTTCCTTTACACAAGTTGAATACAAGGCTCTTGCTGACACTGTTGCTAAGCTCACATGGCTTAAAGCTCTTCTTAATGAGCTTGGAATCCGTTCATCTTCAACTCCTATACTATGGTGTGAAAATCTTGGTGAAACATACTTGTCAGCTAACCTCATCATTCATGCGCGTACAAAACACGTGGAAATAGACTATCACTTTGTTCTAGAAAAGGTTGCTCAAAGAGATCTTCGAGTTCAACATATATCTACACATGATCAAATTGTAGATATCTTTACAAAGCCATTACCAACTCCTCGATTCCTCTTTCTAAGATCCAAGCTACAGGTTGTTGCTCGTTCTTAGCTTGCGGGGGCGTGTTAGACCAAACTAGATTAGATGGGCCGTACCCATTAGGTTATGTGTTAGTTGCTTAATCTCTAAGCCATGACATTAGTATAAATACACATACAATCTAATGTTCAAATCACAATTACAATTACAATAATATATACCCTCTGAGGTTTTATAGGCATCTATGCTCTTATTAATTATATTAAAGTTATTGGCAAGAAACACCAACATACATTTTCAATTATCTCATTTTCGTCATTGTATGTTTTTTGTACTTGTTAAGAAACTGACAATATGAGAGGTTACAAAACAACGAAAAATCATTAATATTACAGGTTGCAAAAGTCATCATTTTATCGGCACACATGTTTGTATTTTATATACAAAAAAACACTATTTACCCGAAAAACACCGTGAGCGGCTACAAAATAAGGTAAAGAACATAAACGCCCAACTGCAATGCGTAATCAAGAAAGAGAAGCATTATTCATGACTTAGAGAAAATGGCACTTTTGTTCCTAGCAAAGAGAGAATTTAGATCTCAAATCAGTATAAATTATAAATTTTAAGTCACATGCGTTGAAGGCGTCATACCAAACCCAGGTAAATTAAATTACACCAAAAAACGTTGAAGTACAAAGGTTAAAGGTGAAGTGTTTTATCTCAGTCAAAAAATGGACACTCACAAGCAACTAAGTGCTACTAACAAACGCCCTACATAAGAAAGACAAAGCAATATTATTATGACTAACAACGAAAGTAATAAAAAAACTTCCTAACAACTATTATGCGGACATAATAATGAACACAAATGTTCAGCACTTGCTTTGGTAATTCATTTACTTGGGCCTCGTAGCAACCTTGTCTAAGGTCATCAAGCTTATCAAACGTATTTCCATAGGAAGCAAAAATACATCCAAACACGCATGCTTTTAAAAGAAGATCATCGGGCGACTCGATATATTATTAGTTTTATAATTTTTTGTGAAATGACGCAAGATGATTATGTTAGTTTTAAAATCAGTTTTGAAAGACTAGCTTTATGGAGTAAAAGCGTGTTAGATAGTTAATGTGTTGTGTTTTAGCTAGGGAGTTGGGATTCAATTTAATAAGATGAGTGAAACATAAATGAAGATAGGTGAAATATGCAGGAGAAGTTGGTGAAGGAGTAAAAGCATGTTAGATTCAACAAGTGAATACGTAAAAAAGGAAAAAAAAACATACGAAAACAAATAAAAAGGGACAAAAACGTACGCAAACGTACAAAAACGTAAAAAAGAGGAGCAAAACTAAAAAAACGTACAAAAAAGTAAGAAAATGTTCAAAAACACTAGTGAAAAGATAAAGAGAAAAAAAAAGGAAATGAGTACTTTAATAAAGAAAAAAACAAACTGTCTTTTTCCTACATATTAAGACTTTGGATGTACCTCTTCTTTTTCAGACATTGTTTGCAGATGAAGAGGTAAAACCTCTGAAAAAACAAACGCAACCGTAGTCTTCGTAATTGTCGTATTGGTTTTGATAGAATTTGTATCAAATAGTAGCTATGAAATGTCATAGCACATTTTGATTAGCAAAATGTTTGTATATATTCTGAAGTTTAATATATGTGGACTATTTCATTAAAAAAAGATTGGACTACCCCTAATATCTTTGTATTCTTGCATCAAAGATATAAAGCCTTAACACAAGCTCGCTCACATAGAAAAATAAAATTATATACGAGAAAACTTTACGTATAAGCTCATTGACATGCTTAAAAAACATTACCCCATAGACCGTGTACAAAACATCGAGAAACTGGTTGAGAGGTTAAAACCGGCCGCATGCACAAAGATTGGAATTTGATTCTGAAAGAGAATGAACTTTGTGTCATGTTCAATTTTTGAGCTAGTTTAACCCGACAAGACGGGAATTTAACGTTTGAATCTATCGAAGTCTGATGACTTTGCTATCTTTTGGTTAAAGATGGTAGTTTGTGGTGATGGCAACTTCCGAGGTCATGAAGTTTCGCGTGTTGATGAACGCTTGATTTTGACATCCAAACAATGTAACTATTTTGGACTTTAACAGCCTAACATTGCATTATTAAAAGTCCACAATGTATGATGGGCTCAGATGAAGCCCAATACACTTTTTTATCTGTTACGTGTTAAAATTCGCGGTTAATGTATTAAGGTATATATTTCAAAACATGCAGGGAGAAAAGTGAAAGAAACCCTTTAACTCGGTTTAGTTGGGATATTTATTATTCGACCATCCCTTTAACTCGATCAAAATCTTTCAAACCGCAAGAAAAACTAAAACTCACAGGTAAACAACTTTTATTTTTATTTTCGTATCTTTATTCGATTATGTTATTACTGATTATCTATTGTTTGTTGGCATAAGTTATTAATTTGTTCATCTACGGTTTGTAGTTTGGAATTGCTGTTTTTATTTTTTTTCTGTCGATTATGTTAGATATATCATAATACAAGATGTTTGTTGCTTCAAAATTCAGAATTGCTGTTTTTAGTGGTTTTTTTATAGATAGGTAACGTAATAAGCTGTTTAAATATTACGTCATAAAAAGTTTTGGATTTCCCTTCGGGGGTCTTTGTTTGGTGGGCATATAGCTTATTTGGTTTTCGGCTTATATAAGCTTATTAAGACATATAAGCTTTAAACATACAACCCCTCAAACATATATGTTTTATGTAATAAAAATTCTTAATTGATTAGTAAAAATTGATGTTAAAGTTATACGACGGCTTTGGATAAAATTATTAAATTAGTAATTGAACAATGGCATTGGCTCCATCAATGGCTCCATCAACAAACAAAGTAAGTTGTTGGAAAAACATAATCCATTTAATCTTTGTGAAGGAGTAACAACCATGTTATTCCTGTGTTTGGCTGGAAAACGACAAACCAGAAGGTGGAAAAGGCCATGGACTCGTTTTTTACACAGCCTGCACATTTAGATATTTAGGCCCATTAGGTTTAATTGGTTACAAACGGTTATTAAAGGATGAAAAGATACGTTGTTTGGTTTCTCTGAACCATCACGTCTCTTATTCACACCGTTTCATTCATTATATATAGATTAGGAATCGCTGTAAAACACTCAACCCTCCATTTTATTATATCAGATTATATTTTAGGGTTCAACCCCATGTTCTTGTTCTTCATTAATTCCTGATTAATAGATGATGATTATCATGATGTTGTTTGATCATAAATCGATCCTGGAGATCATCAAAGACCTGTGGAAATCGGCATATCAATGCTTATCAGTGGCATCAGAGCCCAAGGGATCAAACAACACTCCAATTCACGATTCAATCATCATTCAAGAAAATCTGCCTTGGATAAAAAGCAGCGGATGAAGAAACTTATAGATGGTATGGAACAGTTTGGCCAAGATTTTTTATTTGCAGAGATCTTTCAGACGTGTACATGATCCTGGAAATAAGGATAAAGACGTCTACATGATCCTGGAAATAAGGTTAAAGACGTGTACATGGTCCTGGAAATAAGGATGAAAGACATATGCAACATAATCCTGGATATAAGGATTCAACAAATAGAGATGAAGACTGCAAACAACAAACTACATACTATGGAACAAATTCAAGAAGAGAAGACCAGGAGAAGGAACAAGAAGATTGGAAGAACACAAAGATTAAACAGATTAGGGGGGAATATGTTGGAAAAACATAATCCATTTAATCTTTGTGAAGGAGTAACAACCATGTTATTCCTGTGTTTGGCTGGAAAACGACACACCAGAAGAAGGAAAAGGCCATGGACTCGTTTTTTACACAGCCTGCACATTTAGATATTTAGGCCCATTAGGTTTAGTTGGTTACAAACGGTTATTAAAGGATGAAAAGATACGTTGTTTGGTTTCTCTGAACCATCACGTCTCTTATTCACACCGTTTCATTCATTATATATAGATTAGGAATCGCTGTAAAACACTCAACCCTCCATTTTATTATATCAGATTATATTTTAGGGTTCAACCCCATGTTCTTGTTCTTCATTAATTCCTGATTAATATATGATGATTATCATGATGTTGTTTGATCATAAATCGATCCTGGAGATCATCAAAGACCTGTGGAAATCGGCATATCAATGCTTATCAGTGGTATCAGAGCCCAAGGGATCAAACAACACTCCAATTCACGATTCAATCATCATTCAAGAAAATCTGCCTTGGATAAAAAGCAGCGGATGAAGAAACTTATAGATGGTATGGAACAGTTTGGCCAAGATTTTTTATTTGCAGAGATCTTTCAGACGTGTACATGATCCTGGAAATAAGGATAAAGACGTCTACATGATCCTGGAAATAAGGTTAAAGACGTGTACATGGTCCTGGAAATAAGGATGAAAGACATATGCAACATAATCCTGGATATAAGGATTCAACAAATAGAGATGAAGACTGCAAACAACAAACTACATACTATGGAACAAATTCAAGAAGAGAAGACCAGGAGAAGGAACAAGAAGATTGGAAGAACACAAAGATTAAACAGATTAGGGGGGAATATGTTGGAAAAACATAATCCATTTAATCTTTGTGAAGGAGTAACAACCATGTTATTCCTGTGTTTGGCTGGAAAACGACACACCAGAAGAAGGAAAAGGCCATGGACTCGTTTTTTACACAGCCTGCACATTTAGATATTTAGGCCCATTAGGTTTAGTTGGTTACAAACGGTTATTAAAGGATGAAAAGATACGTTGTTTGGTTTCTCTGAACCATCACGTCTCTTATTCACACCGTTTCATTCATTATATATAGATTAGGAATCGCTGTAAAACATTCAACCCTCCATTTTATTATATCAGATTATATTTTAGGGTTCAACCCCATGTTCTTGTTCTTCATTAATTCCTGATTAATATATGATGATTATCATGATGTTGTTTGATCATAAATCGATCCTGGAGATCATCAAAGACCTGTGGAAATCGGCATATCAATGCTTATCATAAGTCTATTATTATTATTATTAAGGTACGCATTGACATTTTTTATATGTTTACACTGGCATTAATTTTTTTTTTGTAATACAGAAACATGATAGACGGATGCTAAGAGAAGAAATTCAAGAAATATTTGACGGATCGATCAGAAATTGTTTCCCTGATTTAGTTGACGTGGTTTTCTGGTGTTCTCGTTTGGAAGGGACCCGTTAACAAAAGCTTGGTGATTACTTATGGTATGGAATGGAATTTACTTTCTTTAATTTCCTATGTAATGTAATTGTTTTGAGTTTTTTCTTCACACAAGTTTTATTTTATTTATTATAGCGAAGATGTCTTGACAATTTGCCAAGGATTAAGAAAGAGATTTTTTCTCTAAAACGACCACTAGATATTGCACGAGAACTTATACAGGTATTATCATATGAAATATCATAAATTAAACTTTTGACTAATACAGACTTTTCGTTTTTTTATTTATATATATATGATGATTTCTTATTTTTCTTATAGGATGTCAAGGAAAATCCAAAATCTGTGAAGATGTTAGATAACCTTCACACACATGATGTTGGCTATATAACTTTCAAGTTATCCTCGGAGTGGATGTTTTCTCTTCCTAAACCGAACTCTTTAAAACACCTACATCCAGATTCTATAAATTACTGGTAACTTAATCTATAGCAACTAAGGCGTATTTTACGTTTCTTGGTGGAGCCTTTGGAACTTCAGGAACCAATTCCTTTTTGCGTCTCCTATTCCCCGAAAGGATGCTATTTTCGACAATATTGTTTTACGCTCTTTTTATTGGTGTGTAGCTAGATGTAATAGGAATTTGAATTGGGTTAGTTGGCTTCAACACCCTTTTTTGATTCCTTTGTAATTTTCTAGCTCCTTGCTAGTGGTTCTAAAAAAGTCGCCGTTAAAAAAAAGCAACTAAGATTAAGGAAACTACTTAACCAATGGATCATTCCGGTCACGACAAAAGTCACTTTCTATGTGTAGCTACACGAAAATGTGCACAACTTTTGGACAAGAAAGGTGCAACATCAATGACCCAGTGAAGAAATGAAACAAGCACTCAGAACCAAGATTGCATTCATCACAACCTTACAACATGCTTACTAAAATAATAAAGAAAAAGAAAGACAGCTGAATTTAGAGCCCAAAAATAACCCGAGTTTCGACGTTTGTAAAAAGAATGGATACTTATATACACATGCAAACTAATCCAACTCTAGACGTATCCCATTGACTCAAAACATGTTACGATGGATGCATGGCATGTACACACTAAGTTTATTTGGAAGCAAAACGAATCAGAAATAATGGGAGCAATCTCCTATAATTAAACATCCAAACTCAAAATCTCGAAACCCAAAACCTAAACATCATAATTCAACAATCCAAGCTAAACCCGGTTCATATACTAAGTTCATATCATATATTCTCAAAACACCAAAAGCACCCATTTACACATACACCATACGCATCGCTCCAACGAGGGTAGTTGCAACGTCACTTATCGTCAAATACTAACAAGAAGTAAACATCAAAAGCAATCTTAAATCCATTTAAAAACAATTCAAATCTTGAGTAAAAAGCATCCAAAGACCAAATACTTCCAACCTAAGAAAAAGCTTGAAAACCAAAACCCAAAAGATGATTCAATTCAAAACTAAAGCTTAATGATCTAAGCTCGCAAGAACATCTACAAATCTCGCCATTATCTTTAGAATATCAAAGTTATATCTTTATATTACACGTACCAGCCAGATAAACTCTCGCCACTTGATATGTAACAGTCTTTTGAATCACCACTATACGAACAAAACCCGGCTGTTCCGGACAAAACCCGGATTTTCTAGCCAAGACCCAGTCAAACCCGGATATTCCGGCCAAGACCCGGTCAAACCCAGCTATCCTAGCCAAGACCCGGCTAGAACCAGTCAAAACCCGGCTATATCTTGTCTAGACCCGGCCATTTCGGCCAAGACCTAGCTAGAACTGGCTAAAACCCAGCTCTTCCGGCCAAGACCCGGTCAAAGCAGGATATTTTGGCCAAGACCCGGCCAGACGCGGCTAATCCGACCAAGAACCGGCTTGAACCGGCCAAAAACCGGCTATTCCAGCCAAGACCCGGTCAAACCCGGATATTCCGGCTAAGACCATGTCAAACCCGGCAATTCCGCCTAGAAAGGCCAAAACCCGGCTATTTCTGTCCAAGACCCGGTCAAACCCGGCTATTCCGGCAAAGACGCGACTATTCCGGCCGAAACCTGGCAATTTCCGCCCAAGACCCAGTCAAACCCGGATATTCCGGCCAAGACCCGGTCAATCCGGCTAGGCAAAGACTCGGCTATTATGGCCAAGACCCGGTTAGAACCGGCCAAAACCCGGCTATTCCGGCCAAGACCCAGCTAAAGCCGGCCAAAACCCGGCTATTTCCGGCCAAGACCCTGTCAAACTCGGCTATTCCGGCCAAGACCCTGTCAAACTCGGCTATTCCGGCCAAACCCCAGCTATTCCGACCAAGACAAGGCTAGAACCGGCCATAACCAGGCTATTCCGGCCCAAACCGGACAAAACCCGGCTATTCCGGCCAAGACCCGGCTAGTCGCTGCTAGAACCCGGCTAGACCGGCCAAGACCTAGGTGTGAATTTTAGAGTAAATGGTTTCTATCAATCGTAAATGAATTTCAGAAGTTTGAAAAACCGTAATTCTTGTAGTACTAAATTTTTGAAGTTTGAAACTTTACGTGAATTAGAACCTAAGTAAAAGATTTAGGTAACCCTATATTCTTGTTTTGAAAATAAAAACTTTTGTAATAAGCAAACAATATTAAGTAAATGAAAAATTACATAGGTTGTTGTCTTGGTCACACATTCAAACTCGAAGAAACATCTCCCACACAACTCAACCATTAGACCTAGACCAACAATCGCTACCATAAATAAGCTCATATAACAACCATACTTGAAAATAAAGCTACTGTAATATATTTCATTGTTGATGGTTGGTGTAATCTTGGGGCTGAACCAGGGTTCGATTCTTACTAGGGCAACCAATTATGGGATTAATATTGGCTGTGTATTTTTAAGGAATATGATTACTGGCCATTTGGAAGTTGCTATTCTAATAGCATGAATGTGTTTTATCAGATCCGTGCCACGTTGGGTTGACTTCTTATCATGCCTATGGTGGTTCTTGAATGGATCCCTTTTGGTCATAATGTATACATGGATGATTCCAAATCATCAAGGAATGGTCTGCTCATGAATCTGGAAGTAAGCCATGCATGGATAGCTTTTGGATGTGGTGGAGGGTAATGGATGGCATGGCTCTACATAACTCGTTTAGGCTTCTAGACGAGTTGGTTTTGTGTACACTACAAGAAATAGGAGAACAGGTGACGGACTTTTCCCCGGCGACATATGTCGCTGGGGAATATGCACTAAACGACA
>BQNB010023967.1:0-42663 GCA_026074375.1 Tanacetum coccineum | reverse complement strand
ATTGATCTTGTTGATTTTTAGACTTTTATATATTTTATATTTTATTATATATTATATATATATAGTGTGAATCTCACCAACCAGTGTATAACAACGTAACCCACTACTGAACTTGTACTCAAACTGTTTATCAAAAACCTATGAATTTCACTCAACCTTTATGTTGACTTTTTAGCAGGTTTATCTTAGGTAATTGAGCAACTTACGACACGGAGTGACACGAACTTGAAGATGGCTAAAACTATTATCATTAAAACTTTATGTTTCTGGATTGTGAGACCACTCTTTTGTAAAACTCTGATATTATATTGAATGATAACTAAATTAAATTTTTCCAAAACGTCTCTTTTGAGTCGTTTTGTATGATTATGACTATTGTACTATGAAGTAATACCTCAGATTAGCTTCCGCTGCTATATTTGTCAAAATGGGGGGGTTTTACAGATTGGTATCAAGAGCCATGGTTATAGAGAACAAGGTTAAAACCTTGACTATAACTACTTTTCTTTTTCCATCCAAGAAAAGTCCTCCGTGCCGCTACATCTCCCGAATAGTACGTAAAGATATATAACTATTATACTATTATGCAATATACAAATAGAAATGTGTGAGCCTATTGGGGGCACACACGTTAAACACTTAGAATACGTTTAAGCTTCACGAAACATTTATAAAGTAAACCATTTGAACATTAAAAGACTAGACAAGAATCCTATGGTGTCCTAATAAGCTAGACGACCATAAGGATGATTCTAGAGGGTGTCTAGGTGTGTTGGACCTAGGTGATAGGGAGAAGAGAGTTGTGATAAGGTTTGGAGTTGGGATATGACTTAAACTTCAAGTCTTTAAGTCTTATCATGAGTAAAGGTGGCTTGAGACTATAAATACTCCACCCCTTAGCTCATAAACTACGATACACAACCCTAACAACTCAGTGAAATTCGTTCCTCCCCTCTTCTTCACTCACAACAGCCGAATACAAATCCTAATTAGGGTTTAGCCATTTTCGGTTCTTCTTTCTCACTTTCTGTGATTTTCGGTAGCCCCTAAAAGGGAATTCGAGGTGTGATCTGATCCCACAACTTTCATAGAACGTTTAGGTTGTTGGTTTACTTGTTCTCAAGGCGTGAGAATCTATATAAACAAGCTAGGGTTTGTGGTTTTGATTTTTGGTTGAATCTGCCAATTTCGGTACAACTGAATTCAGTGGAAACCCTAGGTGGACTTTCTGAATTTTGGTACAGCATACAAGAGTGGTTTCTGGTACTTGTTTTCAGTAGGTTTGGTATACAAAGGTTGTTTTGGATACACGTGAAGCTAGGCTAGCATCCGGGCGCACTCGGTTAACGTGTTTGTGTGAGCACTCGTAGAGGTGGAAACTTAACCACTTTGTTTCATTAGCGTTTGATTCATCAAAAGGTTTGTTTTTGTATTACCCTTTGTTTATTTATTGTGTGTTAATCGTATGCACCATATTTGATCCATATCCGTTGCGTACTCGTAGTTGTTAATGGTTAACAGGTTATTAAATCCCAACAGATTGCACAATGATTGGGCATAAATTAAGACTCAACTTACACGAGCATAATAGGTTTGAGTCCAAAATGTTGCGCCCCTCCTTTTCTTAGGGTGCCATAATTTGAGCTTGTTAAAATGCTTTTGCCTATTTGTATTGATTAATTTTATTATAGAAAAAATTTTTCATTCTTAATTTTGTTTTTCTTTAATTAATTATCTTTTTTTAAAGATAATTTTCCCTACAAACCCTGAAGGTTTCATCCTCGTTTATCAACCTTTGAATTAGGGTTATAAAATTTTCTCATGCATCCTACGTCAATTGGCATCAAACTATTTAGAGTTTCTTAGTATTGTGGATGGTGAATGGTGTAGAAGATTTAATAACTCATATTTTTTAGGGGATGTGGTCTAAAGAGTATGTGGATCATGGTTTAACAAAATGCATGATAGAACTTGACACGAGTTACACTATGATAAGAACAACTACGTTGTGTGATCGTTGGTAAGGCATCAATCACAAGAATCGTGAGGTTTGCAATCTTGGAGGTTCAAGAATTCTCCCGACTATAGGCAGACATATTGGCAATTGTAGATGAAACTAATCCCCATTCAACAATAAGAGGGTTGGTGAATTGGATGAGAGAAATGAGTATCTAATATCTACAACCAAGTAATTCAGTTCGAAAATCATAGTCCATAATTCGGTATGTTCATAAGTTATACAAGGTTGTAGTTTAAATAGTTTGCTTTCAAGAAAATTGGTAGACTTATTAAGATTATCAATGGAGGTTGTCCAATTGAAGGTTACCAAGTTCTTAGGGTTTTAGTTACCATTAAATTTCTTTTAAAGTTAAAGTACTTGGTAATGTCAATGATATTGATGAGTGCCACATTTTGTTTGGAAAACCATGGTGATGTGAGGTTAATGGCAAGTATGATCATTAGAAACATTTCTATCTTTTCGCATTGGAAGGAAGGAGAATTGTTATGGTTCAACCTTACGTAAGACCGCAATTAACAAAGCCTGAGCACTACAAGAAATAGGAGAACATGCGACGGAATTTTCCCCAGCGATGTCGCTGGGGAAAGCTCACTAAACGACAAAACTTGATCCTACGTGGCACCAATTCTCGTTGAAAATTTAGACCAAATATTCTGACCTTTTCCCCGGCGACATGTCACCGGGGATAATGCCGTTATATTTTAGCCAATTTTTTCTACCAAAAACGTGGCGGGATTGTTTCCGCTTATGTTTCCCCAGCGACACGTCACTGGGGATTCATTTGTTTATTAAAAAAAATTTACTAGTGTTAATTACTAAATGGCGTGACGTGTACACTATTTTCCCCAGCGACATGTCGCTGAGGATTCTTTTGTTTATTAAAAAAACATTATTAGTGTTAATTACGTTTTAGGAGTGACGTGTACATAATTTTCCCCAGCGACATGTCGATGGGGATTCATTTTGGGCTTCCAATTTGCGCAATTGGGCTTCTGGTTGGGGCTTTCATATTAAGAAACTGGGCTTCATTTTTGTTGGACGGTTACCCCGGCGACATGTCGCCGGGGATACGTTTTGACTTTGTTGACTTTTTATTAAACTTCGTTTTTTTGTTTGTTTCGGTCCGATATTCTGTATATTTTAACAAAAAATATATATATATACGTTTTTAAGGTGATATCGTTATACATAAACACATTTTTATCATAAAAGTTTAAACAAAGTCTTCACATACAATAAAAAAACATACGAATTACATTGCAACGGACAAACCCCTCTTATTGGGAGAAGGTCCCGAAGGAGCGGAAGGCGGCGATCATTTCAAAGATTGGGGTCAGTTATCCTTTTATGTTTATTTCATTATCTTGTTCATTTATTTAATTGTGTATATTTATCCAAATTCGTTTATTTATTTATATCATATAAATAAATAAACAAAGGCTTGAGATGAAAAGGCTTGAGGCTACGGGTGAGTACACGGAGGATGAGATCAATGCGTTGGCTAGAGGGGGTAAGCTTCGTGGGCACATTCCCGGTGTGGGTCGGGTATTGCCATCACGGGCCACATCCAGGCCAAGTATGCCCGCCCCCGACAAGTCGCTCAAGAGCATGCATAGAAAGGTAGACTTTATGATGAGTCTTTTCATAAGCGACTCCAAGTACTCGGATATGTTTAAGGAGTTTGAGTCGGGTGGTGCTAGCGGGATTGACGGGTGTGGTGATGACGAGGAGAGTGGCGATGATGAGGATGACAACGGCGAGAGGTAGTTGTGTTATATATTATTAGTATGCTACATTGGTACTTTAGGTTCATCTTGGCGACATTTAAACACTTGTTTCCCTATCCTATCATGTTGAATATTGACTTGTAAGCCTCGTTTATGACTAGGAAGCCCCGTTTTGTAGACTTATTCGGATTTTGGACGATTTAGCTTTATTATCTTTTGGTTTTGGTACAAGTTGTGATGTATTTGTATTGCGTTGATCCGTTTACTTTGTATTTGTGTTTTGGTACAAGTTGTGGTGAGTCTATACAGGTTTTGGTACGAGTTTGTTATTTGGTAGATTTTTTCCGGAAAAATTCCAGAAAAAATCTGGAAGGTGTGCCGGCTGTATTAAAAAAAAATTGCAGACTTTTCCCCAGCGACAAGTCGCTGGTGAAACTTGTTTCTAATTTTTTTTTTAAACTATCCCTAGCGACTTGTCGCTGGGGAAACTTTATTATAATTTTTTTTTAAAACTATCCCCCGCGACTTGTCGCTGGGGAAACTTTGTTCTAAATTTTTTTAAAAACTATCCCCCCGCGACAAGTCGCTGGGGAAACTTGTTCCTAAAATTTTTTAAAAACTATCCCAGCGACTTGTCGCAGGGGAAAAATGATTCTAAAATTTTAAAAAAAAATTCCCAGCTACTTGTTGCTGGGGAAAAGTGATTCTAAAATTAAAAAAAAATCTTTCCCCAGCGACATGTCGCTGGGGAAAAGTTTGCCACCGTGGCACTAATTGTTTGACTGAAAAACGAATGGGACCCACATCTTCGCTGGGGATTATCGCTAGGGATATTGTATCCCTGACGAGGATTCCCCAGCGACATTTCGATGGGGATAGGTTTCCCCAGCGACATGTAGCTGGGGAAAGCCCCGAAATGTTGCTGGGGAAAACCCCGATTGTTGTAGTGGTAGGATACGAGGATCAATATGTTATACACATAATAGTCACCTTAGGAAGTTTTTACCTTTGTTGTAAGTTATAAGATTGGTTTTTCTCTCTTATGTAGGATGTTTCTGCTTGTAAGTATAAAGTGTAAATTTTAAGTCACATGTGTTGACGGCGTCATACCAAATAAATGGAAAAAGTGTCATATATATCATTAAAAATAGTAACATTTATAATCACACAGTTCCAACCTTAATACACTACTCATGAGCCCCAAACATAAATAACGCCTCTAGAAGAACTAAAATAATTGCAGGATAAATTCAGCTTGAGCCATAACCACAAGCCACTATTAGTCGCAGCTTGGTTTAAAATTGCATGCATCATTGCATTGCATTTAAAATTTCGCATCATGGTGCCTAATGCAAGGCCATCCCATATTGCGTTCGCATTATACCGCAATTTATCACATTTATGTAATGTTAGCAACCATCGCAATTGTCGCAATCTAGAATTTAGGTCTTTTTAGTCAAAATTAAATCATATAAAAATACTCACATATTTTAATGGCCTTTTAATGATAAAACTTTTTAAAAGACGTCAAAAACAAACACAATAACGAAAATATAGTATATTGTATTTTGCTAAGCGTTTTATGTCAAGCTTTGCTTTCGATTTATTTGTTATAAAAATGAATTATTGGCCTAAATTTAATATGCTAGTAACTTATTTTGTAAGTTTATTGCATTTACTTGGTACTTGGTGGAATATACTATGTATAAAAAAAATTTGAGCTTTTTTTAATACTAAACGCATCGCGTCCAAATTGCGCTCGCATTCGCATCACGCATCACGCAATGGCCTTTGGGACCTTTAGCGCATTGGATGGCAAAACGCATTTTTAAACCAAGTGTCGCAGTATTTATAATATTTCAATGATCAAACTTTAAATTAAGCTTGTAATAGAGCGCACAATTGATAACAAAATTTGCATGCACAGGCCAAAGATGTCCTAGAGTATTTCTAAGAAATGAGAACTAAGGCGCATTTTTAAACCAAGTGTCGCAGTGCTCAAGCTTTCTTTCTTATCAGCTAGTATTCAGTTGCAACAAGCTAAGTACCCTAACATATGAAAACATAACATCAAGTTCCAAGGAAATTAGCAAGATGGGAAAAAGTACCTGCTATTGATAACATCAATTTCATGAAGAATGACACAATGCGCAACTTCTTTCCTCTTCTGCAACTCTCCATTAGGACACACGAACTTCGTCTGCGGTCCCATTGCATCATAATCTCTGGACCTCGAAAACCACCTCCCAAGGTTAGTAATCTTCCCAGATGTCTTATCAATCGCAATAACATCGCCACTGTGCACTTTATCCTTCCCCAAAGCCTCAATCATCTTAGCACCAAGATCATACAGAGTCTCCATCTTAGTCGTTTTCAACGTCAGCTTCCCCGTTTTTGATGTTGCTCCAGCAACCGCAGGACGATCAATCTGAATATCAACAACTTCACCTTCTATAACCTCAGTTTCTTCCTTAATCCTAACACCAATAGCTTTCCTAAAAGCTTTCATAAGTGCTTCAGTCTTAGACATCTCTAACGAAAACAATTCACTACCTGCAAGCATTGCAAAAGGCGTATCAAGACCGATGGACTTAGCCATGCCATTTGCAATTGCAGTTTTGCCAGTACCAGGTTGGCCAGCTAAGAGCATGGCTCAACCAGCAATCTTGCCTTCTTTGACCATCTGGACGATGACTCCCAGCAGCATTACGCGCCTTGTTCTGACCAATCATGCCTTCGGAAACGGCGTGTGGCTCAAGATCAGAGTCGAGACCAAGGCCGCGGATGTGAGAGTGGGCCCCAATACGTTCAATTCGGGTAAGGTCATGTTCCGATAATTTTACTTCCACCATCTTTTGCTTAGTGTTTGGGAGGGTAAAGACTTCTGAAAATGATACACAACCATTTCTAAGTTACCCTTTCACATTTTCAATATAACCAAACGATAGATATAAAAACATGAAACAAGTGAAAACACATGACTAAATTGAAAAAAATATCCAAAAAGAAAGGTTTTCCTTAAAGACGGATAAAGGACAAGTGACTTGTAAGCTGCATACCCAAATTCCGGAATCACCTAAAATGTGAGCTACATTTTGAACATTGAAACAACAAGTTATTTAGGGTGTGTTTGGGTAAAGCTTTTCCAAAAGCGTAGACTTATTAGATTTGCATGTATGAAAATACAATGTAGGAGATAACGCTTAGGTGATATAGAGACGTAGTAACAAAAAAGGGCCAACAATTGTCTAATGAAGAGTACAGGCACGCACGAAATAAGCAAAAAACTAGTCCTTATGAAACCAACTTATCGCGTTTTTATGAATTGGCATTTGATCAAACAGATGAGTGCATAATAACAACTACACCAAATAAATAAAGAAATCTGAGCTAATGAAACAACAACACATAAAATAATTAATACCTTCGATTCGCCAAAATCACAGGTTGAAGAAAGTCTGGTTTTAGGATTTTATGTTTTTTTGTTGGCGTGTGGAAGTCACGTGACTTTGGAGGTTTTTCTTACGCTTTTATTAATAAAACAAAATAGTTTTTTTTATGAGTATTATTTTTTACGCTTTTATTAATAAAATAAAATTCTTCATAAAACTAAGCATGCATCTATCTTTTTCATGTTTTTGTGTTAAGGGAATAAGGGTGCGTTTTTGTTTTGACTTATATAGTCGGCTTATAGCTTATTTAGTTTTGGTCTTACGAATGAACAGAGAGGGTAGGGGGACAAGTAAGTGTTGGGCCTCCCCAACTTGTTCAACTACTTCATTACTTAAGTCGGCTAAAGTCTATAATTCATATGCTTTAGTTAAAGGGCCTCTTCTTTGACCATAAATCAAGAAAGACCTACTACATAAGTGAAACATGACTTTCCGATATTTCTTAACTATGTTATTATGAATTTATTTTTCAAGCTTAAATGTTAAATCTTTTGTTCCTAGTTTCTTTAGTCTTTAATGTGTAATATTAACTTGCCAATCCTCATTTTACAATAATTATATTTTCTTCTTTATGTTTGTTTTTCAAATTTATTGTTTTAAATATTAAACTCATACACTAGTATAATATCATATAATTTTATTGACTTATAAAATATTTTTAGACGGGAATTAGCTTAAAGTTTTACTTTAATTTGTAACATTAAATGCTTAATTATAGTTATTTGATATTTTAACTCTTGGTACATAGATAAATTTATGTGTTATTAGTTAAGAGTTTTTACTCTTAGATAGCTTCTAAGTTATATAATGAATTACATAAGAAGAAAAAAATCTAGTTGGTTTTATAGGACATGATATGATGTTGTTTATAACACAATAATTACAATCATACACTGACAGCTGTGACACGAGGCATGGTAATATAATCTGGGCTTAATATTGTTACCATCTTAAAAAATGTTGGCACCCATTAACTTTATTTTTCTGACTCCGCGCCCGAGCTTATGTTTTATAAGCTTATTTTTGTGGTTTATTTTGAAAGATTTCAACCGTATGAGTTTTATTATTATATAGTAGTAATAAATTTATATAAGCCAAAATGTACAAAACAAACCATAAAAAATGAGCTCATGAAACATACTCTCAAGACCAAATAAACTATAAGATGATAGTAATGTTGACTGCAGGAAACCGCAATCATTCCTGTCACCCAGATTTCACTTTCTAAGACCAAAAGCTCGTAATAAGACGAGCGCAGTCATAACCAAAAACATATCCCACGAAAATAATAAACAAACCCACAGACAAACACTTTCAATTCTTTAGTCGCCTAGCCAACCATTCAATTCGTTCAAAAAAAGGATGTAGTCACCTTGGTCGCTGTGGGGTGGAGGTCGTTTGACCAGTTAGCCTGGTCGAAACAAACACCCCCTACAAAGTCATAAAACATGTGCTTTTAGTATAGTTAAAGTTGGTACACTAGTTAAAAGTCAAAACCAGACCAAAAACATATAAAAAGAACCAAGTACATAGTAGTTGACAACATTAGATCACTCGCAAAAATGTCATCCTCATCTTCATCCTCATCATCATCATATACCTCAGAAATCATCCAAGAAGACACCAATAACCCATCAGTGTTCACTTTATATTTGAACAGACCCACGGGCCACAACGCGCTCTCACTCACCTTCTTCAGCGAGTTCCCACACTCCATATCCTCACTAGACCAAAACCTTGAAGTCTCAGTCATCATGTTATCTTGCAGAGGGAAACACTTTTGCGCGGGAATTGATCTTACTGATTTGAACTCCATTTCTTCTTCTTACAGTGATGTCCCTTCTGACTGTGGCCGCTCTGGTGAGAAGCAGCTACATCAGATTAAGATGATGCAGGTTGTATATATATTTAGGCTCGAATCGACTTATTTTCGAACTTCTTTTGAATGATGTGTATGTTTTTTTATATATATTATCTATACTAGATGTTGGATTATGTGGGTTGGACTATCCGTGTACAACTAAGAATGTGTGAGCCTATTGGGGGCACACACGTTAAACACATAGATTGCGTTTAAATACTTCACGATACGTTTCTAAGTAAACCATTTGGATAATGAACGACTAAGACAAGATCCTATTGTGTCCTAAGTAGCTAGCCGGCCTATGGAATGATCTAGAGAGATGTCTTGGTTTATTGTACCTAGGTGATAAGGAGTAGGAAAAGTGCGATAAGGCTTAAAAGTATTATGATAAGGTTTAAACTCAAGGAGTTTATTCTTATCACTATTGGGGTTTAAGGCGTATATAAACCCCTCACCCCCTACCTATTTCATTTGTTCCATACACCTGAAAACACACAAAAAGCTGTTGCCTTCTCCTTGACACTATACAACCGAAATCAAAACCCTAAGTAAGGCAGTTTTGATCTTCGGTTCATTATAAAACCCCTGCCCATTTTCGGTCACCCTTTTTAAGGGTTTTCCATGTTTGGCTCGACCCTAGATCTGGTCCAGGAGGTTATAAACAAAGGTTTGCGAGTTCTCAAGGCGTCTGAACAATTAGATTCGATTAGGGTTTCTTTTTGGTGATACTGTAGCATCAAAATTGGTGAAACCCTAATTCCCATTTATTAATTTTTGGTCTAGAAGAATAGTGAGGTTTTGGTACTTTATTTTTAGTAGGTTTGTGATATAAAGGTTGTATTGGGTTATACGTGAGGTTTAGACTAGCATACGGGCGCATTCGTTGGAAGTGTTTGTGTGAGCACTCGTAGAGGTGACATCTTAGTCACTTAGTTTCATTGCATTTGTTGTTGTCTTCAAAGGTTAGTTTTCTTGTTTCCTATTTGTTTATTTATTGTGTGTTAACTATATGAACCAAACATGATCCATATCCGCTGTGTACTCATAGTGTTAATGGTTAACATAGTTCTCAAATCCTAACAGTGGCATCATGAGTCAACTCGTTTGGTGTTTTATGGGTTACACACATAATTTAACACTTTAGGGCTGCATAAAATCTAGTTTATTTATTGTTTTATTGGAAAATTATGGCAATGACATGCAATCTTTGCCATAAATAATGAATAAACACCTAGAATCAATTGCAATGTTACTGGATAATAAGAATAGATTAAAATTAAATGTTAATTAAGCTACCATGTTATTCTATTTTTGATTTATCTCGGTTGTAAGACTCACGCAATCATATTATATGATGGATGTGGCGATCTAGGCACTTTAGCAGAAAACCTAGTAAGAGTCTTATGGTTCTCCAATTGGGGAAGACACTTTTGAGAACTCGAGGCATTATATGATTACTACTTTCTATATATGAGTTTGTCTTCAATTTTATTCCAATTTTCTATCTATTTTAATTGCTTATATGTGATATGCCATGTGTCTAGTCAATATTTGCAAAATAGACTTTATGAAACTCTTAAAACCGGACTTATACTTATAGAGAAATTTGGATTAAACATGTCTAGTATTACACACGTAAGCTTATTCTTTGTGACCAGTTATGTGTTATTTGCTAAACTGGGGTTTTTTGGACAAATAAATATGGACATTAAACTATGGAATTTGATTTCTCGTGAAGCTTTAGTTTTATATGCGTAGTATAGGGTTGAATTGATCTTGAATCTTCTACTGCCCCACTACATGCTTCGGCATATGAGGGAATTATTGGAATTACTCGTGTCTTTGGACGCATATAAGAGTATAATATATGGTTTGATCAATTTGTAATCCCACTATATTGGCAACAATAAAACTAATGTTAACAAAGGGGTTTCTTAACATAAAATAGCATCATTAGTCAATTGGAAGTACGGCTCACCCATTGTTGGACAAACTATAAGAGAAGTTTAAGGCAGGTGTAGCTACAACACCTCAAAATAAGTCAGGTTTTTAATAAGCTTCGCGCTGACCTGTTTTAACCCTTCTTTGTGCGTCCAAAATGGAGCTACCGAGAACATTTCACAAAATGATGTTTATACCAAAAAGGATAACAAAATGTTTTCTTAACTCTGTTATACAAGATGTTTTGCATGCTTTTTGTACATGATTTTGTCACATTTATGTGTATACCCTTATATGAAATTTTAAGTCTATGCCAGCCAAAACTAGAACACAAGCATTTGATTTGACCTCTCTGGTCAGACCTCTGGTAATAAGTAGTAGGTCAAGTTGGATCTTATCCTTATTAGTAATTAATTGGGTAGTTAATTCTTATAAGAATTTAATTTTCAAAGATAATAATATTTGAACTTTTTCTAATTGTAGATGACAACCTCGTCAGCTAACAATTCGGTCTTTAAGGGTTTCTTCGAGAAACAAAAACTGACTCGAACCAACTTTATTGATTGGTATCGACAAATTAGGATTTTACTATCAATTGAAGATAAGTTGAATTATCTAGAGCATCCCATTCCTGCTGCTCTTGTGCCAACTCAACCTGATCAGCAAGTTGCTCCAGAAGCTCTTGCAGCTCATGCTGCATGGGTGAAAGGATCAAAAGAGATTGCTGGACTCATGCTCCTTGCCATGGAACCAAAAATCCAATGAAATCTGGAAAACCTTGGTGCTTATGAGATGTTGCAGGAGTTGAAAACCCTGTTTGCTCAGTAGGGGAGCAGATGCGAGAATTCCATTCTTGCAAGCAGGAAGAAGGGTAAGCTGTTAGCTCTTATGTTTTGAAAATGAAGAGCTATATAGATAATCTAGAGCGTTTAGGGCACCCCCTATCACTTGGCCTTGGAGTGAGTCTCATTTTGATCTCACTACGCAAGGAATTTGACGGTTTTGTGCAGAATTACAACATGTATAGCATGTGGAAGACAATTAATGAGTTGCATGCTATGCTAAAGCTCCATGAGCAAACTTTTACTCTGCCCAAAAACAAAGTACCTTCACTCTATGTGATTCGGGCAGGTAAGGTCCAGAAAGGCAATAACAAGAACAAGAAACCGCAATCCTAACTGGCTGCTAGGGGGGAAAATAAGCTCGCTTATGCTCCCAAGCCCAAGATTCCCTCTCTACCCAAGAGGGAAGATCCCGCAAAGGACTCAATCTGTCATGAGTGTGGTAAGACATGACATTGGAAGAGGAACTGTCCTCAGTATTTAGCCGAGTTGCTTAAGAAGAAGAAGAAAACAGCTTCGGGAGCTAGTGGTTCAGGTATCTTCACTATAGAACTCAATACTTTCCTTAATAGATCATGGATCTATGACACTGGATGTGGTACTTATATTTTTAATATAACACAGGGTCTAAGGACAAGTAGAAAACTAAAGTCCAGGGCTCTTAGCTTGTACGTAGGCAATGGTCAACGTGAAGCTATTGAAGCAATTTGCGTTTTTCATTTATCTCTCCCTGGTGGATTAGTTATTGTTTTGAACAATTGTCATTATGCCCCTAATATAACTAGAGGAGTAATTTCAGCTTCCCATTTGTACAAAGATGGTTTTGTTAACTGTTTCGTGAATAATACAATTCAGGTTTCTAGGAATAACATGGTTTACTTTAGTGCTATCCTAAGGGATGGTATTTTTAAAATTGACTTGTCTAATTCTTGTATAAATGAAAGTTCTATATATGCTGTAAGCAACAAAAGAGCCATGTTAAACCTGGTTCAGGTATCTTCACCATAGAACTCTATACTTTTCTTAATAAATCTTAGGTTTATGACACTGGTTGTGGCACTCACATTTGTAATACAACTCAGGGTCTCAGGGGAAGTAGGAAATTGAAGCCAGGAGCTCTAAGCTTGTACGTGGACAATGGTCAACGTGCAACGGTTGAAGCGATTAGAACTTATCATTTATGTCTCCCCAGCAGATTAGTTATTATTTTGAACAATTGTCATTATGCTCCCTCTATTACTAGAGGAATTATTTCAGTTTCCAAATTGTATGACGATGGTTATGTTAACTGTTTTGTGGATAATACAATTCAAGTTTCTAGGAATAATATGGTTTATTTTAGTATTGTCCCAAGGGGTGGTATTTTTGAAATTAATTTGTCTAATTATAATACAAATAATAGTTCTATATATGCTGTAAGCAACAAAAGAGCCATGTTAAACCTGGACTCTGCTCTCTTGTGGCATTGTTGTCTTGGACACATTAGCAAGAAACGCATTGAGAAGTTGCAACACGATGGACTTCTCAATTCAACTAACCTTAGGGCTTTGAAAAATGTGTCCCTTATATGTCTAGAAAGATGGCAAGAAAACCTTACACACATCAAGTGGAAAGGGCCGAAGACTTACTTGGACTAATACACACCGATGTATGTGGCCCATTTAAGATCATGTCAAGACATGGAATAAACTACTTCATCACTTTCACTGACGACTTTAGTCGTTATGGTTATGTTTACTTGTTAAAGCATAAACATGAAGTGTTTGAAACTTTCAAAGTGTTTCAAAAGGAAGTCGAAAATCAACTCGGTAAGACCATAAAATCGCTACGCTCTGATCATGAGGGCGAGTATATGAGTCAAGACTTTTTAGATCATCTAAAGGATCATGGGATTATCGCCTATCGTACTCCTCCTTACACGCCACAACACAATGGTATGTCAGAGAAGAGAAATAGAACCATACTAGATATGGTTCGATCCATGATGAGTCAAACAACTCTTCCAAAGTCCTTTTGGGTTTATGCTCTTGAGACTGCTGCCCGCGTTCTCAATATGGTTCCAACTAAGAAGGTTGAAAAGACACCATACGAAGTATGGCATGGGCAAGCCCCTAAGTTGTCTTACTTAAAAGTCTAGGGTTTTGAGGAACTTGTCAAGCGAGATACTCTTACCAAGCTTGACAAGTTAGAATCCAGGTCTATTAAGTGTATCTTTATAGGATATCCTAAGGAAACAATGGGATATTCTTTCTACTACCCACCCGAGAACGAAGTACTTATTGCTTGGAATGCTGAATTCCTAAACAATAGTCTTATAACTCAAGAAGCAAGTGGGAGTCTATAAGATCTTATAATTATTCAAGAAGAAGATACGCATCCTTTTATAGACACTAGCTTAAATCATGAAGAGGATGATCTAGAAATAGACGAACCTCAAAGTGATGTCGTTCCCATTCATTGGTCCATAAGGACACAACATTCCCCAGATCGTATGTGCTTATACATCGATGTTGAGGAGCATGAGTTAGGGGATCTTGGTAAACCCGCTAACTATAAAGTTGCATTGTTAGACCCTGAGTCTGATAAATGGCGGAATGTTATGAATGTAGAAATGTAATCCATGAAAGATAACGAAGTTTGGGACTTAGTTGAACTTCCTCCCAATGGCAAAACTGTTGGTAGCAAGTGGCTCTTCAAGAATAAGACCGACATGGATGGAGCTGTACACACATATAAAGCTCGTCTCGTAGCGAAGGGCTATACTCAACCCCCAAGGATTAATTATGAGGAAACCTTCTCTCCTCTTGTTGACATTAGAGCTATTAGGAGTTTTATAGCCATAACCGTGTTTTATGACTATGAGATTGGGCAAATGGATGTCAAAACTGCCTTCCTCAATGGATATCTCTCCAAAGAGGTATACATGGAGCAACCGGAAGGTTTTGTCAATCCAAAATATCCAAATCGAGTATGCAAGCTGAAGCATTGCATTTATGGGCTTAAGCAAGCATCAAGGCAATGGAATAAATGATTTGATGATGAAATAAAGAAATTTGGTTTTAATCAAATCGTGATGAGCCATGTGTATATCTAAAAGCTAGTGGGAGTAATGTAACTTCCCTAATCTTGTATGTCGATGACATATTGATCATGGGAAACAACATTCCAATGTTACAAGATGTAAAATCCTACCTTGGAAGATGTTTTGCTATGAAAGATTTAGGTGAAGCTGCATATATTCTTGGAATCAAGATCTACAAAGATAGATCACGGCGGTTAATTGGTTTGTGTCAAAGTGCTTATATCGAGAAAATCTTAAAGCGATATCACATGGAGAATTTCAAACGTGGAAATATCCCCATGCAGGAAAAGCTTAGATTGAGTAAATCACAAGGTGCTTCAACACCTCCTGAATTGAAGCGCATGTAAAAATTTTCATATGCCTTGGCTGTGGGTTCTATTATGTATGATGTGAGATGTACTCAGCTCCTGATGTTTGGTTGTTCCCTTAAATACAAAGACCGGATTTCAATTGAATCTAGGTGTCTTCACAATGGACTATGCTTTATGTACATTATGAAGTATCCTCAGGAATACTTGAAGAGCTTGTTTCTAAGTTTACTAAAAGGTGATCTTATAAACAAGTGCTCAGGCGTTGGTGATCTAAAACGTGAGCTATGGGTTTTTTGCTACACTGATGTTGGATATCTGACGGATGCTGATGACCTCAAGTCTCAGACTGGATATGTGTTCGTTTTTAATGGAGGTGCTGTTGATTGAAAGAGTGCCAAGCAAAGTATTTTCGCTACTTCATCTGCAAAAGCTGAGTATATTGCTGCCTTTGATGATTCTAAGGAAGCCGTATGGGTTAGGAAATTCATTCCTGGGCTCGGTGTTGTTCCCACAATTGAAAAACCCATTAATATGTATTGAAATATTACTGGAGCAATCGCTATAGCTAATGAATCTGGAATCACTAAAGGTGCTAGACATTTCCGTGCCAAAGTTCACTACCTCCGCGAAGTTATTGAATTTGGTGACATAAAGTTAGAAAAAGTTCACACAGATGACAACTTAGCTGATCCGTTTACAAAAGCGTTGGCTTTTCCAAAGCATTCAGAACTTACTAGGAATATTGGAATGCTTCCAGCTAGTAGTTTCATGTAAATCTGTGTTTATTAGTCATTTGGATAATTGGGATTGTAAAGACAATTTTATTTTCTGATGAATAAAGATACGAGGTATTTGTTATCATTCATATAAAAATTGTTTGTCCTATATTTGCATATTTAATCCATGAATGATTTATCATTCTAAATATATCCATTGTCGGTTAACAGTATGGGAGTATTGTTACATAAGGCAAATGTGAGTGTTGGTTATATTCTTTGAATATATGGATGGTTCCCGCCAAACTCATATGTTACTCACAAGGGATGCGTATTGGATACCCCAACCTTCGAATGTTTACTTTATGGATCCGTTGTCATAAGTAAAATTTCAAAAATGGTTAGTTAAGTCATCCTTAGACTTGAGAATACAAACAAGTTCTGGTATGTGTGGATATCACTTTTTAATTCTAAGTCAAACGTTGTCCTAAAAATGGTAGTTATAAAGACTATTATTGGAAGTGATGTGAAGCAGCATTCACAACACTTGTATTCAAGAAAAAATTTGTTCCTCCACTTGATATGTGCAAAATAATACCTTGGCGCCTCTCCAAAATTAATCAGATAATTGTTTGGTATATCTGAATTAAGTTATATAACGAGAATCTAAATGGTTAAACTATATGGAATGAGTTAGGATCCATATCCATGGTTTAACGGTATTTGAAAAAAGGATGATTATAGCAAGAGATACATAACCATGCTACTGGGAATGTTTATGAAACTTGATCTCAGACATTTCTAGTTTTAAAAATAAATGTGAGTGTTGCTAGACGTTTCCGTCGTTAGTATATGTGTTGTCGGCTACTCCAACTAGAAATGTGTGAGCCTATTGGGGGCACACACGTTAAACACATAGATTGCATTTAAATACTTCACAATATGTTTCTAAGTAAACCATTTGGACAATGAACGACTAAGACAAGATCCTATTGTGTCCTAACTAGCTAGCCGGCCTATGGAAGGATCTAGAGAGATGTCTTGGTTCATTGTACCTAGGTTATAAGGAGTAGGGAGAGTGGGATAAGGCTTGAAAGTGTTATGATAAGGTTTAAACTCAAGGAGTTTATTCTTATCACTATAGGTGTTTAAGGGGTATGTAAACCCTCACCCCCACCTATTTAAGTCATTTCATACACTTGAAAACACACAAAAAGTTGTTGCCTTCTCCTTAACACTATACAGCCGAAATCAAAACCCTAAGCAAGGCAGTTTTGATTTTCGGTTCATTCTAAAACCCTTGCCTATTTTTGGTTACCCTTTTTAAGGGTTTTCCAAGTTTGTCTCGACCCTAAATCTGGTCCAGGAGGTTATAAACGAACATTTAGGAGTTCTCAAGGTGTGAGAACAATTAGATTCGATTAGGGTTTCTTTTTGGTGATTTTCTGTGGTACTGTAGCACCGAAATTGGTGAAACCCTAATTCCCATTCACTGATTTTTAGTCCAGAAGAATAGTGAGATTTTGGTACTTGATTTTGAGTAGGTTTGTGATACAAAGGTTGTATTGGGTTATACGTGAGGTTTGGACTAGCATCCGGGCGCATTCGTTGGACTTGTTTGTGTGAGCACTCGTAGAGGTGACATGTTAGTCACCTAGTTTCATTGCATTTGTTGTTGTCTTCAAGGGTTAGTTTTCTTGTTTCCTATTTGTTTATTTATTGTGTGTTAACTATACGAACCACACATGATCCATATCCGCTGCGTACTCGTATTGTTAATGGTTAACATAGTTCTCAAATCCCATCACTAGATGATTATACGCGCATGGCGGCATTTAGGGACGGAATTAGGAACAAATATAATCGGGTGTACAAAAACTTTTGAACAATAATATAAATATACTAACTAAATAACACTAGAAACACATTTCGCCTAACGGGGTGCATTTATGATGCATTTAGGAAATATCTATGTTTTTTTAAAAATTAACACTCCATCCAAAAAAGTCCTCGGCAATGGTGTATAGCAGCATTAATATGTGTGTGAAAATTTATTTCTATGGCTATATACTCGTCTAGATTAGTAGAGTGAAGAAAATTAATGGATTAATTAAACATAGGGGTGTCTGTTTCAGTTTATATATATAACCGGCTTATGGCTTATTTGGTTTACTATTTGTGGCTTATTTTGAAATTTGAAACTTTTCGGCTGATGTAAGTTTATTATGTCATAAGGAACTTACATAAGCCGGAAAGTTTCGAAATAAGCCGCAAATATTAAGCTTATGTAACATAAGCTATAAGCCGGCTATAAACGCTGAAACAAATTCCCCGATTGATTTCATTGCCTTTTATAAGTAAGAGTAGTTTTCGTCTAACAGGATTACTCCTTTTTTAAGTTTTTAAGCAAATGTTATTTATGGATGGGTGGAGCTTTTCGAGCCGAGCTCAAGCCAGAATTACATCTAATCTTATAATTGAGTTTTAGTTTGATTCAAAAACACATCATTACAAATAATTTGAGCTTTTTGAGTAAAGCTAGAGCTTCCCTCTTGTGCAGAGCTTTATATTGTCAAGTCTACTCGAGCTTTGCTAAAGTTCGACTCATTTACATCCCTAGGTAATAAAACTGACATTATGAAAAAAGTAAGAAAGAGTAAACAAATTATGCTTCTCTTAAAATATGAGTTGAGGGAGTATATGACCAAGCTTAATAATTATATACACAACTCTTAAAATGCCACCTGTACATGCAGGAGGCGGTGAGTGCTATTGAGAAATGTAGGAAGGTGGTGTTCGCAGCTGTGCATGGGGCGTGTATTGGTGGAGGGATTCATATAATAACGGCCTGTGATATTAGGTATTGTTGTGAGGATGCGAAGTTTTCTGTTAAGGATGTTGATGTTGGCATCACTGCCAATTTAGGGACATTGCAGCGTCTGCCCGGTATTGTGGGGTTTGGGAATGCTATAGAGTTGGAGTTGACTGGGAGGGTGTTTGGTGCTGAGAAAGTTAAAGGGATGAGGCTTGTTTCGAAAGTGTTTGGGAGTAAGGAAGAGTTGGATCAAGGTGTTTGTGCTATTGCTCAAGGTTAGCTACTCAATTATGTTGATTCTCATTTTATGAGTATCATTATTTAGTTCATCATGTCACTTCTTACGTGATTTATAATAAGAAAATAAATGATTAAGGTGTCTATATGTAAAGTTGTTTATGCTGTTTTATGATAATGAAAACAAATAAGATTTTTTTTATCCAAGTTATCCGGAAAGAGTGAGCTTTAACTCACAAAAACTGTATAAGATTATTTTCTTGGTCAAATGATAAGGTTTCATTTAAACTCAAAAATGGTCAAGAGGAGAAGTATGCACCTTTTTGAGTTTTCAGACCCTTAAATGCACGCAGAAAAATATCTTTTAGTTTAGTCAAATTGGTATAGAGCTAAAAGTCAAAATTTTACCAAAAACATAAATAAAAGTCGAGACTGTTAGTTGAGTTGAGAACTAGATCAACGGAAAAAATGTCATCATGATCATTCACCAGCTTAGAAATCATCCAACACTGCACCAACTTAGCAGTATTCCATGGCTGTTTCTAAACTTTTCTGTGGCCCACCACTAGGCCACCTTGGGGATGGTTAGATGATCAGTTTGGGTTGTTGGGTTATAAAATGGCTCAATTAGTTAAGGAAACACTTACTTTTTCTTTAACAAAAAAGTGTTTAGAATAAGCAAACGCACACACCCCCTTAGTAAGACATTGACTAAAAAGTAGATATTCGGGTGAGGGTAGAATATATGCCCCGAAATAGGCATAATGTTTGGTAATTTGTGATTCCTAAAAGACAAACTATGAGGGTTAACATTGTAAGAAGTTATATTTTTAGTAGGAAAAGAGAATCCGAGTTAAGGTGTTTTGTATGCGGCATCACTAACTATTAGGAGCATCAATAAGCTAAAAATGTATGGTTTCATTAAGTAAATGTCATACTTGTTGACAATCTTATAATCTTATTGAATTTTAGAAGCAATAGATATCATAATGCATGGTTTCTTCGTGTAAACGACAAACAAATCATTAATGCGGGGAAGTACTACATAAACCAAAGACCTCATTCAGATGGTTAAATATTCCCATGGCCCCTATTTTAAGTAATACAGTAAAACGCAGTGAGATTGGCCTTCGTTCGTTAGTAGTATGATATGAGATATACTGAGCTTAAATCGGGAATTTTTGGTGTAATCGTGTACTCTTTTATCTTTCTTCGGTTAGACCAAACTAGAATAGATGGGCCGGTCCAATTATATAGATGGGCCGTACCCATTAGGTTATGTATTAGTTGCTTAGTCTCTAGGCTATGACATTAGTATATATACATATATAATCTAAAATGTACACATCATAATTACAATTACAATATTATATACCCTTTGAGGTTTTATATGGTATTAGAGCCAAAACATTAAACAACCTTTTTTTGGCTTTTTAGCCACCACAACAACCCCACCAGGTGCAGTGACATCAACAGCGTGTCCTACCATCAGATCCACTCCATCCACTCCTGATCACCTCACCGCCGCTGCCGTCGTCATCAGAATCCCTAAAAAAGACGAATATTATTATGGCTATGATTTCAACTTTCACCACAGTCGATAAAACGGCTCATAACTCTCGTAAGTTTGCTTTTACCTTTTCACCTACAAATTATGGTTATTGGAAAACTATGATTGAACCATTCCTCATCACAGACAATTTGATAGGTTATGTGGATAGTTCAATACCGTGTCCATCAAAAACCTTATCCATTACCAATCGTTTCAGTGTTCCAAAGGAAACCCCTAATTATCCAATTTGGGTCTCCAACGATGCCCACATCCATATGCTAATTATCTCTACAATCTCAGAAGCTTATTTTTATCATGTTCAAGGTACAACTTCTTGTGATGTTTGGTTGTCCCTTGAAAAGGCGTATGCACCTCATTCCATATCTAGAGAATACACTCTCAAAACACAACTTTTGAGAATAAAGATGCATGGTGATGAAACTCCCGATGATTATCTAAGTCATGCTCAAGAATATGCTGATGCACTCGCCGCCATCGGTGAACCTATAAAGGATAAATATCTCGTTATGCTAGCTGTCTCAGATCTTCGTGAAGAATATAACGGTTTTAAAACTACAATCACTGGCCGTCAAAGTCCAACTACATTTAGCCAGTTTCATGCACTCCTTAGTGATCATGATTATATGCTTGAAAAAACTCATACACCTATTACACCATCTAGTCCACAAGCCTTTTAAGGTGCTCGCCTATCAAACAACAACAGGCGTAGCAATAACAACAACCGTGAAAATCGTAACAACTCTCGTGGTAACAACAACCGAGGTCGGGATAATGGTCGTCAATTTGATTGGGCATCCACCCAAATTACAGTGTATGGCACTTGCAATAGATGTGGTATTGGTCACATTCCATCACAATGCCCTAATCGTGACCCTTCTACTATTTGGACTTGGCCATCCACTAACTTTGCAAATATCCGTGCTTAATCCTCTAATGCTTCTGAAAAATTGGCATTTAGACACCGGAATAAATAGTCATGTGACACCTGATTTGGAAGCAATGGACAATTCAGAAGCATATTATGGTGATGACGCACTTCATGTTGGCAACGGTAAAGGTCTTCATATTCTACATATTGGTTCATCTAATGTTTACTCACAACAAAAAAATGTTTTCTCTCAAAAACATTCTTCATGTACCAGAAATTTCCCACAATCTCCTTTCTGTTCAAATATTTGTGTTGATAATTATGTCTTTTTTGAATTTCACACTTCCTATTTTGTTGTAAAAGACGAGTCTACACACACCACTCGAAAAAAACAAGATGACTACACGGAATAACAAAAAGTGACAAATTTGATACATTTACAAGTAATTATTATTCCTATTTTGCTAGTTTTTGTAAGACTACTTTTAGACCATAACTTGAAAATGTGGCGGCTTTTACTATTTAAGGATAATCAGTGAGAGGGGTCAAAAAACATGTAATCACACATATAGTGTAAATATTCATTATTCTCTGCTATAGACGCAATTTATGCTTATACTTTTAGCCCGAGTTTCTAAATATATAATTTGTGATCAATTCTGAGGCTCTTATGCTTCTAAAACACTATAAGATTAGTCCCTTGTATCCAGACCAAGAATTTGCAGGTACCTAAACACTAGCATCAACTGTAAACATGATGCTACAACCCTGAGTTTCTAAATATATTTAATGGGGATCAAATCCCAGGCTCTCTTGCTTCTAATACACTATAAGATTAGTTCCTGGTATCCAGACCAAGAGAATTTGTGATGTAGTACTTAGAGCACTAGTGATCAACTGTAAAACTATGCAGCTTGTTGAATGGATAAACCGTTGCACTTTAAAAAATGCCTGAGAGTAATTCGATAAATTAAAAAATGTACCAGGAGGGAGAGATGTTTTACGACTAACACATACTAAACACTACGCACACACAAATAGTACATTAGCTTAACAAATCCATAATTCATCATGTTATTTAAAAAAAACTTCCACACAATACAGGTACTCAGGGTAAGTTACCTTCACTTACTCTCCATAATAACTAACAAGCCACAACATCAAAGGCTCTTTAAATCCATATTCTAACGAACTGACAACAAAATTATCATAAACCCTAAGATCCAAATCGCCATAATCCTATATATTTTAACATCCAAACTCACAAAAAATCTCGGAAACCGTAAAAACCTAAACATCATAAAACTCTCAAGTCCAAGCTTGAAACCCGGTTCATATATCTCAAGTTCATTATCATATACTCTCAAAACACTCAATAACACCCATGTTTACTACATACAGACATACGCTTGTTAAACGAGGGTAGATACACAAGTCAACTTATCCATCAAATTACTAGACAGAAGAAGTGTAAACATCCAACATCAAAAGCAATCTTAAATCCATATAAAAACAATTCAAGTCATAAAAAACATCCAACGACCACTAAGAAAAAGCTCGAAAACCAAAACCCAAAAGATGAATCAATTTAAAACTAAAGCTAGATGATCTAAGCTCGCAAGAACATCTACAAATATCGCCATTATCTTTATAATATGAAAGTTGTATCTTTATATTACACGGGCCAGATAAACTCTCGCCACTTGATATGTAAAAGTCTTTTGAATCACCATTATACGAACAAAACCCAGCTATATCCGGCCAAGACCTGGTTATTCGGGCAAGACCCGGCTATTCCGTCCAAGACCCGGCTATTCTGGCCAAAAACCGGCTATTTCTGGCCAAGACCTGCAAACCCAGCTTTTTCGGCCAAGACCCGGTCAAACCCGGCTATTCCGGCCTAGACCCGGCCAAAACCCTGTCATACCCGGATATTCTAGATAAGACCTCGTCACACCCGGCTAGAGCTAGCCAACCCCTGGCTATTTCTGGCCAAGACCCGGTCAAACCCGGTATTCTAGCCAAAACTCGGTCAAACCCGGCTATTTTGAACAAGATCCGGCTAGAACCGGCCAAAACCCGGGTATTCTGGCCAAAACCCGGCTATTCTGGCAAAAACCCGCCTAATTGTGAATTTTAGAGTAAATGGTTTCTATCAAACACTAAAATGAATTTCAAAAGTTTGAAAAACCGTAAATCTTGTAGTACTAGATTTCAGAAGTTTGAAACTTACGTGAATTTGAAGTAGGGTATGGATGAAAGTTTGCAACTTTAAGCTACCCAAAAAGCTATTGCAAAGCTTTATTAGAACCTAAGTAAAAGATTTAAGTAGCACTATATTCTTGTTTTGAAAATAAAAACTTTTGTAATAAGCAAACAACATTAAGTAAATGAACAATTACATAGGTTGCTGTCTTGGTCACACATTTAGACTCGAAGAAACATTTCCCGCACAACTCAACCATTAGATGGTTTACACCTAGACCAACAATCGCTAACTGGATGAAAAAGTAGCACATTCTTCATGTGGCCATCGGACATGATTATCTGTTTCTACATAGTAAATTCACACCATAAATAAGCTCATAAAACAACCAGACTTGAAAATAAAACTACTATAATAAAAAAGAATTACAAGCACATTGTCAAGCCATCATGTTGGATTCATCTTCCTCCCCCGTTGCTGCTTCATTGAACATGTACTGGCTTTGATACTCGATCAAGTACTGTGTAGATCTTTTCACATCCCAAAATAGCTCATAAACTCGGCTCACGTCACTACAACAATATAAGGGTTTAGGGTCGACAATTTCGACCCTAAGTTACAAAGGGTGTCGACCCAAAGTACTTAGGGTCGACAATTTCGACCCTAACATGTCGACCCAAACTATTCGACCCAAAATTCTTTGGGTCGAGTTTTTCCTTTGCATTTTGGGTCGACAGTGGGGACCACAACATTTCCACCATAAAAGTTGACTAATTTTAGGGCCGACATTGTCTTTGAGACTTTGGGTCGACAATGTCGACCCTAAACTTTTTTTATTAATTAAAAACGTTTTAATATTAAAAACAAATTAATTATTAAAAAATTAGGGTCGACATTGTCTTTGAGACTTTGGGTCGACAATGTCGACCCTAAATTTTTTTTATTTATTAAAAACGTTTTAATATTAAAAACAAATTAATTATTAAAATTTAGGGTCGACATTACCCTTTATTTTTTGGGTCGATAATGTCGACCCTAAGTTTTGTATTTGCTTAAAAGCTATAGTGGTGTTCCACGTGGATTTTCCACCCAGTTTAGGGTCGACATTGTCGACCCTAAGTGTGATATTAGGGTCGACAATGTCGACCCTAAACTGTTGCTGGGCAAAAAAAAAACTGGACTCACCATGCCAGTTTTCCAGATTTTTTCCGGAAAAAAATCTACGTTTCATCAAATCAAGAATTCGCCAAATCCACCGTACGATACAATAACAAATCATTAAACGTTACAATACCACAAATCCACGATACGATAAATTACTATTCAAGAAATCCACGATACGATAACAAGTCTAAAAGTTTCACAAGTGTTACAAATTCACGATACAAACATAACAAGTCTAAAAGTAATAAGTCTAACAAATCCATGATACAAACATGACAAAACCACAAAACGCCTAATCCGACTCCTCCGACTCCTCCGACTCATCCTGCACCTCCTCATTATCCCCCTCCTCGTCCTCCGAGTAGTCACCACCCGATTGTTGATTGTCCTCTCTCACGTCATTGTCTTCACCCGCCTTGTCTCGAGCCAATTCGTCAACGCTCCGCGTATCGTTATTATGGGATGGTATGAAGCGGGATGGTTCGGGTTGATGTAAGAAGTAGATGCTATGGTTGGAGTTCATAACGGGGGGTGATAAAAATTGTTAAAGGTATTATTGGTGAGCGAGTGAATGGATTGGCCGACATAGGGCAGGTTGGAGTGGTTGGAGTGGGCGGTATATCTAGTGTGCGGTTATTCCACGGTGGGCGGTATATTGAGAACGGGCCGGCTTAGAAGGTTGGAGGTGGTTGATTCATAAGGGAAGGGAGGTTGAGTAAGTTGAGCCATTCTGGGCTCGAGTTGGGGCATAGTTGGGCGAGCAAAAACAGGGGAGGCATTAAATGGACGAGTAGGGTTTGGTGCATAGTTAGAAAAAATATCACTATGGGCTCTCATACATCGTTCACTATTTTGGTACGCAGCGTCAGCTTAATGCAGCAAATAAGCCCGTTGCTGGCCTCCTGCGGTTTGCTTTCCTTAAAAACTCAAGCCTCTTGATCTTTTTGACCTCAATATTCGATCAGCTCTCCCGACTTATAGCATCTGTAATGCCTGAGGGACCGCGCTGCGGGAAGTTGAGCCACCACCCGTAACTTCGCTGCCCTTCCCGACATGTTCTGGCGGTTGGTTACTTCGGAACGACTTCATTCAGATATCGTGATTCTGTCTTGTACGGGATGACGCCGGCTCTAACCTGATCTTGCATGCTCTTCATATCCAACTGTGAAAGAAAAAAGAAAAAAAAAGGTTAAAAACAAATAAAATAAGTTATTAAAGAATGTAACGAGTTAAATTACTTACGTATCTCTTCCGGTTTTTTTCGGTCTTAAACTCCCCAGTCTCCGGCCTCGAGTGCGTCTTCCTCCAAGTCTCAATTAGGTCCTCGTAATGACCTTTCTGGACTTTCTGTACAAATCGACTAAAATTTAATAACAAGCTATAAAAATAAACAATATAAACTCCTTATAATATCTCTAAAAATTATAAAGAGGTCTTACATATTCGTTCCTGCCTTGCGCGAATGATTTCTTCCCTTGATGGGTTAGAATCGTGTTCTTCGCTCGGTTGGCAGCATTCTGAAGACTTCTCGCCACCCGATCCGGATGGGACCACCAGTCAACCAAGTTATTTCACTCATCTTCGGTTCTGTCTCCCCACACTTTATTCGGCAGCAGATGATTCCTTGCCTCCTCGGCCGAACCATATCTTGTAAAATGATCAGCCTTGATCCTTTGCTTATTTTTGCGCCAAAGGATCCTCAGTTTCAATTGCAGCCCAAGCTTTACCCTGTCCCCAACCGTATAGACATTATTGCCCATCACCACTTTATCCTGATTATTGTACCAAGAGGCGAGGTCGAAATAGCTCTACATATAAACATAAACATATGCATTTAAATAAACAAACAATTTAAACATAACACGCATATCCACACGTCGATAACAGTAAGAATAGAAGTAAAATAAACAATTAATACCTCAAGAGTAGGGAAAATATGCGCTTTATACGCCTCTGGAATTTCTTCCCACTCGCAAGCAAGGGGAAGGTACCGGACTGTTTCCCCCATTAGACTATTCAACATGCTTGCATAATAGCCTGTAGGATGGAACGTACCAAGATCGCCGTAATCAAAGCCGATCGTCAAAGGTCGTTGGTCATTTTGTCTAAACGCCCTCCTTAAGGACGCATTCCCGGTCTCGATACGCAGGTTGGAACCTACAAAGATAAGTTATTGAGTCATGAAAATTCAAGTAAAAGAAATTAAAAATAATCAGTGTTATAAAATAATAAATAAACACAATTTCTTACTTTCGCACTGGGCCGGTACGGGCCGGTTGGGCCGTCTGGGTGGAGAACCACCGGCATCCCCACCGTGTGATCTAGGAAATACGCACGCCATCTGTAAAATAACAAGTACAAGAACACACAGTTTCGTGGACCAATTAATGCTAATATAAAAACAATTCCACTCAAATAAAAAATACACATTTAAACATATAAAAACAATTCCATTCAAATGCAAAATTACACATTTAAACATATAAAAACAATTCCATTCAAAGAAAAATTACACATTTAAGCATATAATAACTGTTTCATTTCCAAAACTACATTTAAGATCGATTGTCAGCGTCAGGAATTATCGCTAGATAAAAATCCTTCAACATTAGTACTAGGGTTTTTCATCATCATCAGACAACTCAACATCATTCATCTTCATCAAGGACATGTGCAACATCATCAGCTTTAAGGGCATTGCCTCATTTGCATCGAGCATTGTCATCATTAACTGGTGGGGGCGTCCACTTCTTGTCGATTCAGAATTTATATAATTCCGTATGCTCAAAATTAGTCAATTCCAACAGACAGTGTAAATTTGATGAACTGCTACCTTGTATAACATCTTGATCGGGGACTCTGGCCAGTATCGATGATAAAACTTATTCGCGGACCTTCAACCTGTGGGTTGTCTAGCAAGGTCTTCAAGGTAGAATACTTGTGTTACTTGTGTCGCAAGAATGTATTGGTTATTTTTGTGAAATTCCCTATCAGTCAAAATATGTTGTATGCCATGTTCAATGTAAGAACGCCTGTTGCGTGTCGTAAGGTTCTTAGGGTTAATGGTGTCAAACCATTTACATCGAAACAAGACAACCTTACGGTTGCGATTAAGTGAGCTCCAGAATTTCTTCGAGTTGACATAATACATCTCGCCTCAAGCCCTAGGTGTTGAAACTCGCTGCATTGAAGTGGTATTGAATATATTATCCGCGTTCATGTACCACAAACTTCACACCGTTAACTATGCAAGCGGGGTATGTACATGTACTAATAGGTCCACATGCCAAAGAGAATAACTCTTCACTACAGCCGTCGTTCACTTTTTTTTCACGAATCTACGAAAGAGATGAAAACAGATTTAGATGAGCAAATAACTCCAAGGTAATATATCTAATGTATTTACCTTGTGATTAAACCACGCGGGAAAATTCGTTTCCACGTTATCAGGCGATTTTCTGCAAAAAGTTCATGATATTAGGATAAGTACGTGAAGAAGAGTTTTCAAAAAAAAAAAAGGAAGAAACATACTCTCTGTAAGCCAAGATGTCTGCGTCGACTTCAGGACTGTTGTTAAGTACAAACCCTTACAATGCTGCTCCTAACATCTGTAGTCAGCCGAGTTGCTTTCATTCTACCCGTCAGTTTGCATGCGGACCGGAACACCTGTAATTTATTTGGTTCTTCTTCAGGCAAACCGTCGTCATTTCTGCCAAGACGATTAAATCTCGTCTCGACATCATCCTTAAGATAACGCGAACAAAAAGTTAATGCTTCTTCTGCAACATAACCCTCCGCAATAGAACCTTCAGGTTTTGGCTTATTCGAACATAATTCGTTAGCTCTTCATGTATTTTCAAATGGAAACATCCACCTGTAGCGAATAGGGCCACCTAGAATAGCCTCATCGGGTAAATGTATAGCCACGTGAATCATTATGTCAAAAAAAGCAGGAGGAAAAATTTGCTCTAACTCAATCAAGATACTGATCGATTGTTTTTTAGCTTCTGACATGTCCTGCTGCATCAAAGTTCGAGCACAAAGCTGCTTAAAGAATAAGCAAAACTCGATTATAGGAGCTGCAATGCTTTTGGGCAAGTATTGTTGTACTCCATAAGGAAGTAACCGATGCATCATTATATGACAGTCATGAGATTTCATGCCCGTTATATTGTTATCATCAGCCGTCACTTTTTGCTTGAAGTTGGATCCAAACCCATCAGGTAGTCTAACTCCTTTGATGAATTTACAAAAACGTTTTCTGCCTTCTGTGGTGAAAGAGTATTTTGGATGAGGCTTCTCCAACTTCCCGTTTGGTTTTTTAACTAACCACAACTCCTTTCGAACTTTCAAAGTTTCCAAGTCTTGCCTTGCCTTTACCGTGTCTTTGGTTTTGTCGTTCTGTAACAAGGTATTCAGTAAAGCCTCAAGCGCGTTCTTTTCGATGTGCATGACATCGAGATTGTGTTTTAGTTTTAGAAAGGGCCAATACTCAAGATCCCAAAAGATAGAACGCTTACTCCAATTCAATTCAATTTCTCGATTAGGTTTAGGGTTCTTTTTAGCAATATCTGGATGTTTCCCCGGGCGACGTTTTAAGACTTTACTAATTTGTAACTGGATCTCCAATTCGGAAAACTTTCTAGGTTTAGGTGTCGGTTCTTTTGAACCATAGTATTCCTTAAATTTATTCCTTTGTGGATGTTGTGTCCTTAAAAATCTTCTATGACCAACATAAGCGATTTTGTTCTTGACAGCCATCGATGGAGTGTCCACGTTACAAGTGGGGCATGCGTAGTAGCCTTGCCCACTCCACCCAGACAAACTACTTCGAGCTGGGAAATCATTGATGGTCCATAAGAGCGCCGCTTTCATTTGGAAATGAGTACCCGTAGCAGCGTCTTTCGTCCAAACTCCTTTCCATAATTCTTGAAGTTCTTTAATCAAAGGCTGCAAGTAATACAACATCACTTCCTTTGCAGGTGATTTAGGGCCGGGAATTAACATCGTCAACATTAAGGAAGTTTCTTTCATACACATCCACGGTGGTGTGTTGTATGTTGTCAATATGACCGGCCACATGCTGTAAGTTTGACTCATCATGCCAAAAGGATTAAAACCATCAGCAGCCAACCCTAATCGAACGTTTCTAGCGTCACCAGAGAACTCAGGTTTCATCATGTCAAAATATTTCCATGCTCTACCATCATAAGGGTGATTCATCTTACCTTTTTCCTTAGACTATCCAGTAGCATGCCAAGTCATCCACTTTGCTATGTGTTTTGTGTTGAACATACGTTGTAGTCTAGGTGTTAACGGAAAGTAACGCACGATCTTTTTTGCAACTAACTTCCTAGCCTTTGTCTTCTTTTTGTATCTACTCTCTTTGCAGACTGGACAATTAGGCATCTTTAGGTTTTCCTCTAATCCCCAAAATAAAAAACAATCATTTATACAAGCATGGATCGATTCGTATCCCAACCCGATCTTTTTGTATGTCTTCTTGATTTCATAGTACGACGATGGGAAATTGTATCCTTTGCTAGGGACAGCACCTTACCTTTTGGAGGAGAGTAGAATCTTGTTAACCGGCATCAGTTATTTTATGTAAAGCCTTGATTTGTTGCGAAAATCTTTGTTGTAAATTCCAATGTACTCATATCACAACCCGGGTACAACTTTTTGGTGGACCTAGAAAGTAACTCTTCAAACTCGTTATTAGGACCCGTTGTTTGGAATGGTTGAGGACCAGTTGTTTGAGTTGGTGGAGTTGGGACATTATTTGCAGAAATATCTTCAAAAAACGTATCCATGTCAACGTGTTCAGGTGAATGCGGTACTTGTGGAGGTAGCGGAAGAATCGGTTCACCGTGATATTTCCAAGTGGTATAATGTTGGTCAAACCCGTAACGAGATATGTGTACCTCAAGAATTTCGAGGGTAACACGATTATCATCACGGTTACAACATCGACTACATGGGCAATGGATCTTTTGTGTGATGGGGTGCAACAATGGCTTACAATGCTTGATGAATGCAAAAAGACCATCTAAAAATTCTTCGGAATTACGATTGGATATAGTGGTCCAACTCTTATCAATTGTCTTAATGCGTTTGCAACTAAACATATTCAAATAATGATTTTTATTTTTTATATTACCACCAATTGTCCAATCTTATCATTTGTCATAACTGTGACCGGCTGTTGCGCGCGCGACAATGATCCGCGTCGGCTGTGGTCCGGTCACGGTCGGCTCGGCGCGCTAACTAGGTACGACAGTCGACCGTTAGCCGACCACAACCGACGTATTTATAGATTAAAATTAGCCGGTGTATTTATTTCATTGATAGGTAAGTCTTATAGCCCCGACTCGCCTACCGTAGTCTCGGGTCACAGCGACCGCAGCCGACCACAGCGGGTCCACATAAAATGCCCCAATCACCTATAATTCCCCCAAATAAAACACCCCCCCACCCCACCAAAACAAATCCAATAAACCCACACCCCCCAACCATCCCCACACCCCACACCCACCCCCCCCCCCCCCCACCCCCACCACCCCCCCCCCCCCCCCCCCCCCCCCCCCCCAGGTCGGCGTGGTGGTCGGCATTTGCCTCAATCAGTACAACAACAATAAAACTTATCATTTAGCACTATCAAAAAATACTAAAACAATAACAAAAACAAAATTAAAACCATTAACCAAAAAAATTTAATTAAAAAAATGAAAAGTAAAAAAACATTTTCAAACCTTTTTTAATCAAAAAACGAATTATAATAAACCTTTAGTAAAGAAATATTGTTTTAACGGGTTTAGAATAAGAATATATGATTTAGGGAGAAAAAGAAAAAAAAGACAAGGATTAGTCTGCTGTGCCTTTCGTGCTAGTGTGACGAAGTAATGGTGGTGGGATATGTAGTGGTGGTGGGATATGTAGTGGTGGTGGGTGGGATATGTAGTGGTGGTGGTTATATCCCGGTGGTGATGGTGGTTCGCCTGAAAAATCGCCAAAGGAGTGGTGGTGGTGGTGTTTTTTTGTTTATCTAAGTATTCTGTCGACATTTTTGGTAAAGGTGATAACATTTTTGGGTCGACATTTTTGGGGTCGGACAATGTCGACCCTGAAACTTTGGGTCGGAAAATACTCTTGTTTGGGTCGACAATGTCGACCTAATCTGTTTTATTAAAATAAATAAAGTGGCGGGTTGGTTCAAAAATTGGTGAAAAAAATTTTGGGGAATTTGGGGGCAATTTTAGGGTCGACATTAGTTCGAAATTTTGGGTCGACAATGTCGACCCTAAGTTTTTATATGTAAATTAATATTAAAAATGTATATAAAATGATTTTTTATAAAATATATAATAACTTTTGTATAAAATATATAACTTTTTATAAAAAATATAAATTGGTTCGTTTCGGCCGGGTCGGTCCGGTTCCTCGTTTCGTATATAATTATTATATAAAATGATTTTTTATAAAATATATAATAACTTTTTTATAAAATATATAACTTTTTATAAAAAATATAAATTGGTTTCGTTTCGCCAGGGTCGTCCTGGTTTCCTCGTTTCGTATATAATTATTATATAAAATGATTTTTTATAAAAGATAATAATACTTTTTTTAAATATATTAACTTTTTTATAAAAATATAAATTGGTTCGTTCGCACCAGGCGTCTAGTAACACTGGATCGCGTCTCTATATTCTTTGTATCATATATGTTACTATAAATAGAAGTGTTATATATGATATATAAGTTAGTAATAAATTATTGTATATACAACTATATAGTATCATCTTATTTTAAGAACATATATACGTACTTATGTATTATATCTACAGTATATAGTACTATATCGATCTATGTGGTTACGGGTCGGTACCGGCGAGGTCGGCTCGACCGCGTTTTGGCCCGCGGTTATCAGTACGATATCTCCACTTATTATATGATAAATTGAGATTAGTTGTATCGCCTACGTAAAACTTCATGAAATAACAGTCATCCGCGCGCCGTAGTTCGTTAGTAATTATTCTCCTCTACCGATCTGTCCCTCCTTTCGCTATTCAAATTCTCTCGACCCACCTCGTCCCGCGCTCGTCTCTACGCCCGCCTCCGGTCGGTCCTCCGGCTCACTAGCTTTCGCCCCCATATAATTCTTTATATAAAATGATTTTTTATATAATATTTTAATAACTTTTTTATAAAAATATATAACTTTTTATTAAAATATAAATTGGTTCGTTTTCGCCCGGTGTCGTCGGTCCGGGGTTCCTCGTTCGTATATAATTATTATATAAAATGATTTTTTATAATAATATATAATAACTTTTTATAAATTATTATAACTTTTGTATAAAAATATAAATGGGTTCGTTTCGCTCCGTGGGTCGTTCGGTCCGTCGGTCTGGGGAGGGGTTCCTCGTTTCGTATATAATTATTATATAAAATGATTTTTTATAAAATATATAATAACTTTTTTATAAAATATATAACTTTTTATAAAAAATATAAATTGGTTCGTTTCGGCCGGGTCGGTCCGGTTCCTCGTTTCGTATATAATTATTATAAAAAATGATTTTTTATAAAATATATAATAACTTTTTTATAAAATATATAACTTTTTATAAAAAATATAAATTGGTTCGTTTCGGCCGGGTCGGTCCGGTTCCTCGTTTCGTATATAATTATTATATAAAATGATTTTTTATAAAATATATAATAACTTTTTTATAAAATATATAACTTTTTATAAAAAATATAAATTGGTTCGTTTCGCCCGGGTCGGTCCGGTTCCTCGTTTCGTATACAATTATTGTATAAAATGATTTTTTATAAAATATATAAAACTTTTTTATGGTTATACGTTAGACGTTCAACTGACGAGATAGTTCATTACCAAGCAAATATCATTACCAACCAATGTTAACGAATCGTGATGAATGTTAACGGACGAGACGATATGTTATGGTTATATGTTAGAGGTTCAACGGACGAGTCGATATGTTATGGTTATACGTTAGACGTTCAACGGACGAGACGATATGTTATGGTTATATGTTAGAGGTTCAACGGACGAGTCGATATGTTATGGTTACATGTTAGAGGTTCAACGGACGAGTCGATATGTTATGGTTATACGTTGTTAGTCGTTCACGGGGGGACGAGTCGATATGTTACGGTTATATGTTAGACGTTCAACGGACGAGTCGATATGTTATGGTTATACGTTAGACGTTCAACTGACGAGATAGTTCATTACCAAGCAAATATCATTACCAACCAATGTTAACGAATCGTGATGAATGTTAACGAATCGTGATGAATGTTAACGAATCGTGATGAATGTTAACGAATCGTGATGAATGTTAACGTATCGTGATGAATGTTTAGCGGTATCGTGATGAATGTTAACGAAATCGTGATGAATGTTAATGACGAGTCGATATGTTATGGTTATATGTTAGAGGTTCAACGGACGAGACGATATGTTATGGTTATATGTTAGAGGTTCAACGGACGAGTCGATATGTTTGTGTTATACGTTAGGACGGGGTGGTTCAACGGACGAGGACGATATGTTTGGATATAAGTTAGAGGTTCAACGGGACAGTGTTCGGATATGTCTTTGGTTATACGTTAGCGTTCAACGGAGAGCGATATGTTATGGTTATATGTTAGAGATGTTTTTTTCAACGGACGAGTCGATATGTTATGGTTATACGTTAGACGTTCAACGGACGAGACGATATGTTATGGTTATATGTTAGAGGTTCAACGGACGAGTCGATATGGACCAATTAATGCTAATACACAAATTCATATAAATATACACATTTTAACATATAAAAACAATTCCACTCGTAACGAGATATGTGTACCTCAAGAATTTCGATACTTGTGGAGGTAGCGGAAGAATCGGTTCACCGTGATATTTCCAAGTGGTATAATGTTGGTCAAACCCGTAACGAGATATGTGTACCTCAAGAATTTCGAGGGTAACACGATTATCATCACGGTTACAACATCGACTACATGGGCAATGGATCTTTTGTGTGATGGGGTGCAACAATGGCTTACAATGCTTGATGAATGCAAAAAGACCATCTAAAAATTCTTCGAAATTACGATTGGATATAGTGGTCCAACTCTTATCAATTGTCATAACTGCGTTGCAAATAAACATATTCAAATAAATGATTTTTATTTTTTTATACCAAAAGGTCATTAACAAATATGAACTGTTCTGTTTACCTAAGTGCAACTATGGAAGGCAATCCTAACCCACTCTTTGAATGTTTCGTCTCATATATGAATGCGTATAACCGATTTACTATTTGAGAAAATTTCGGCAGCATTTCCCCTCAACTCCCCAAATATGTGTTTAAAGACATATTCGTAGGAGTAAAGGAGAAACACTGTCGAAATCATCTCAAATAGTAAACCAATTATACGCATTCATATCCTAAATGAGACAAAACATTCAAAAAGCAGTCCCAAACAGGGGACTTTCCGAAATTAATTTCTAATAAATTAATTTCGGACGGGTTTTCTATAGGTTGATTAACTTCGGACGGGGATTTTCCGAAATTAATCACTAAAATCCTAAAAAATTCCTAAACACATATCAATCACTTTTCAACATATAATCATATAAGGGGGTGTTTGTTTCGGCTTATACGTGGGCTTATGAGCTTATATGATTTCGGATTATATATCATAAGCACCAATTTTCCGAAATCAAAAAAGCCAGAAAATTGGGGCTTATGAAAATATAAGCCGAAACAAACATCATATTTAAGCCGAAACAACACCGGTTCGTTCACATTTAAGCCGAAACAAACATCATATAAGCCGAAACAAACAGCCCGCATTTAAGCCGAAACAAACCTGTTGAATATGAACTGTTTTGTTTTTTTTAGAAAAAGGCAATTTCGGACGGGTTTTCTATAGGTTGATTAACTTCGGACGGGGATTTTTCGAAATTAATCACTAAAATCCTAAAACATTCTTAAAACAATACCAAATTCATATCAAGTTATATCAAATACAAAAACAAATACCAAACGACATGCCACCGAGGATACCAAAAGGAAAAAAAAACAAAAAAAATACCTTTCGTCGGCTGTGGACCTGGCTGTGGTCGGCTGTGGACCCGGCTGTGGACCCGGCTGTGGTCGGCTACGGTCGGCTGTGGTCGGCTGCCACAATCAAACAACAACAATAAACTTTCATTAGCACTATCAAAAAATAACAAAAACAAATTAAAACATTAACCAAAAAAATTTAATTAAAAAAATGAAAATAAAAAAACATATTCAACCTTTTTAATCAAAAAACGAATTATAAAAACTAGTAAAGAATTATTGTTTAGAGGGTTTAGAAAAGAATTATGATTTAGAAAAAGAAAAAAGATGAGGATTTGTGCTCGTGTGCTCGTGTGACGGAGTAATGGTGGTGGGATATGTAGTGGTGGTGGGTGGGATATGTAGTGGTGGTGGTTATATCCCGGTGGTGATGGTGGTTCGCCTGAAAAATCGCCAAAGGAGTGGTGGTGGTGGTGTTTTTTTGTGTATCTAAGTTTTCTGTCTAAGTCTACCATTGAGGTAGATGTGATAACATTTTTGGGTCGACAATTTTTGGGTCGACAATGTCGACCCTAACTTTTTTTCATTAAAATAATAAAGTGGCGGGTGGTTCAAAATTTGGTGAAAATTTTGGGGAATTTGGGGGCAATTTTAGGGTCGACATTAGTTCGAAATTTTGGGTCGACAATGTCGACCCTAAGTTTTTATATGTAAATTAATATTAAAAATGTATATTAACAAGCATAGTTACCCGCGCGTTTCGGCCGGGTCGGTCCGGTTCCTCGTTTCGTATATAATTATTATATAAAATGATTTTTTATAAAATATATAATAACTTTTTTATAAAATATATAACTTTTTATAAAAAATATAAATTGGTTCGTTTCGGCCGGGTCGGTCCGGTTCCTCGTTTCGTATATAATAATTATATAAAATGATTTTTTATAAAATATATAATAACTTTTTTATAAAATATATAACTTTTTATAAAAAATATAAATTGGTTCGTTTCGGCCGGGTCGGTCCGGTTCCTCGTTTCGTATATAATAATTATATAAAATGATTTTTTATAAAATATATAATAACTTTTTTATAAAATATATACGTTAGACGTTCAACGGACGAGTCGATATGGTATGGTTGTACATTAGACGTTCAACGGACGAGTCGATATGGTATGGTTATACATTAGACGTTCAACGGACGAGTCGATATGGTATGGTTGTACATTAGACGTTCAACGGACGAGTCGATATGGTATGGTTGTACATTAGACGTTCAACGGACGAGTCGATATGTTATGGTTATACATTAGACGTTCAACGGAAGAGTCGATATGTTAGGGTTATACGTTAGAGGTTCAACGGACGAGTCGAGATGTTAGGGTTATACGTTAGACGTTCAACGGACGAGTCGATATGGTATGGTTGTACATTAGACGTTCAACGGACGAGTCGATATATTAGGGTTATACGTTAGACGTTCAACGGATGAGTCGAGATGTTAGGGTTATACGTTAGAGGTTCAACGTATGAGTTAGGGTTCAATATTAGAGGTTCAACGTATGAGTTAGGGTTACACATTAGAGGTTCAACGTATGAGTCACTGTTAGACATTAGAGGTTCAACGTACGAGTCAGGGTTCAATATTAGAGGTTCAACGTATGAGTTAGGGTTCCATATTAGAGGTTCAACGTATGAGTTAGGGTTACACATTAGAGGTTCAACGTATGAGTTAGGGTTCAATATTAGAGGTTCAACGTATGAGTTAGGGTTACACATTAGAGGTTCAACGTATGAGTCACTGTTAGACATTAGAGGTTCAACGTACGAGTCAGGGTTCAATATTAGAGGTTCAACGTATGAGTTAGGGTTCTATATTAGAGGTTCAATGTATGAGTTAGGGTTCTATATTAGAGGTTCAATGTATGAGTTAGGGTTTCATATTAGAGGTTCAATGTATGAGTTAGGGTTCTATATTAGAGGTTCAATGTATGAGTTAGGGTTATATATTAGAGGTTCAATGTATGAGTTAGGGTTCTATATTAGAGGTTCAATGTATGAGTTAGGGTTTCATATTAGAGGTTCAATGTATGAGTTAGGGTTCTATATTAGAGGTTCAATGTATGAGTTAGGGTTTCATATTAGAGGTTCAATGTATGAGTTAGGGTTCTATATTAGAGGTTCAATGTATGAGTTAGGGTTCTATATTAGAGGTTCAATGTATGAGTTAGGGTTCTATATTAGAGGTTCAATGTATGAGTTAGGGTTTTATATAGAGTTCAATGATATGAGTTAGGGTTTCATGTTTAGAGGTTCAATGTATGGTTAGGAGTTCTATATTAGAGTTACCAATGTATGAGTTAGGGTTCTATATTAAGAGGTTCATTGTATGAGTTAGGGTTCTATATAGAGGTTCAATGTATGAGTTAGGGTTCTATATTTGGGTTCAATGGATGAGTTAGGGTTTATCTTAGAGGTTCAACGTATGAGTTAGGGTTCAATATTAGAGGTTCAACGTATGGAGTTTGGGTTCTATATTAGTGGTTCAATGTAGAGTTTGGGGTCTTCCTTGTTAGAGGCTTCAATTTTGTATGAGTTAGGGTTCAACGTATACCGCCAAAACTCCCGCCAAAAAAATCTCCCGCCCAAATACTCCCGCCAAAAATTTTCCCGCCAAAACTCCCTCCAAATACTCCCGCCAAGCCATTCTTCTTTAAATAAAAACAGATAGTATCTTATCTCCCAGCACACACACACTCTATCCTCACAACCCACACACATTCACCACCACCTCGATCAATGTCACCAGATGGAGCGATCTAATCATACTTTGCACGTGTGAAAGAGGAGATGTGGTGTTGCGAACATCACGCAAATCTTACAGTTATGGTAAACAATACAACGCATGTCCTTGTTCAAAGGTGAACTATCAATACATAATTATTTATGTAATATAAAATAGTTAGCTTGTCAAAATGACTTTTCTTATGATTTCCTTACTACGTAACAGCCAGGAACTACAGAGAGAGGATGTGGCTACTTTATGTGGATGGATGCTTCTCCTGGACCGTCAACACCTCAAAGTCATTCTCCGGGAACTTCTTCACGACCAAGTCATTCTCCGGGAACTTCTTCACGACCAAGTCATTCTCCGCGATCTGCACAGAATCTCGGAATGGCAGAGTGCTCAAATTGTAAGTTCTTGGCTGAAAGGATAAAGACACTAGAGGCAAGGATAAGTGTACTAGAGGGACAACTAGAGATGGAAAGGCATCCCGGCAATAATAAATATTCTGGGTAGTTGTAAAAGAATTATTTCATTACATTTAACCAGCCTCCGAAACATTTTGGAATGTGGAATTTTTTTTACGGAAAATATACCCGACTTCGGGAATTAAGAGATCTCCTGAGCTCCCAAGTTACTCTGTCAGACATTCAACACCTCCAATTATTTCTTCAGGACCTTCAACGCCTCCAAGCTATTCTTCAGGACCTTCAACACCTACAAACTATTCTCTAGGATCTTCAAGAAATAGAGAGTGCTCAAACTGCAAAGCCACCATTGCGTGGAAAGATAAGTGTACTCAAGGCAACAATGGAAATGCATATGCATCCGGAACAACATACAGTTAATTCGGCTGCACTATTTCACGAAGTTCTCAATGAAATGGAAAAACTTGATTTGTAGTATTTCATGTGCAATGGATTCGTATTGATTTCGAGTAGTTTTGTTCATTTTGGCACTGTAAATTCGTATGATTATTTATTGTATGTGAAGACTTTGTTTAAACTTTTATGATATGAATGTGTTTATGTATAACGATATGAATGTTTTTTATGTATAACGATATCACCTTAAAAACGTATATATATTTTTTTTGTTAAAATATACCGGAATATCGACCTAAACAAATCAAAAAACGTAGTTTATTATTTTATAGTCAAATAATTTTAAATAATCTATTTTTTAAATATTAATTATTAAAAACTCTAGTTTTTTAATAAATATAGTTTTGATATATTAATAAAACTTTTAGTAAAAAATATAGTAGTGAGTTGTTTGTGATATATTAATAAAACTCTAAAAATTTTTAATAACACTTTCCTCCCCTGGACATTCGCCGGGAAACCTCTATTTTATTTTATGATATATTTGTGATATGTTAATTAAACTTTATAATTTTTAATAATACTTTCCCCGGCGACATGTCGCCGGGGAAACCTCCTTTTTAATGTTTGTCCAAGTCACAGCAAACGTAATTAACACTAATTATCTTTTTTAAAATAAACAAATGAATCCCCAGCGACATGTCGCCGGGGAAAAGTAAGCGGGAAAATTTCCCGCCACGTTTTACGTAGAAATATTTGGTCAAATTTTAACGACCTTATCCCCGGCGACATGTCGCCGGGGAAAAGTTCAAATACTTTGACTAAATTATTCTAACGAGAATTGTGCACGTAGGATCTATTTTTGTCTTTTAGTGCATATTCCTCACGACAGTATGTCGCCGTGTTGAAAGAGTCCGTAACCTGTTCTCATATTTCATGTAGTGCACCTTTTCCTTTCTCAAAATAATCAAGGTTTGTTTGGCGAAATGGGCAGGTGATGGGGCTGGGGCTGGGGCGGGGGGGGGGGGGGGGTGGGGGTTGGGAGTTGGGATTGGAGCTGACGCAGAGCTAATATTTAAGCAAAATTTTGAAAGCGTATATTTTTAAAAAATGGTTTTGGCGAATTAGTTGGGACGAAAGCTTATTAATGTAAAATCACATAAAAATGCATCAAATTAAAAGTCAAATATATTTCAAGCTTTTGCGTGTTAATCAATTATACTTTGAAAGGTAGTTAAGTAATTTGACCAAATACAAGTCATAAAGGCTTATGAGTTATAAAAACTTCTAAAAATATATGCGGACAATCAAAGCGAAATTTTCAAGGCCTATAATCATTTCATATTGGGCATGTAGTCGAAAGATGCTTTTGTATCGTAAGTTTATTAGATACATCTTTTTAAGATATGAAAATGAAACATGATAGCAACACTACTGAACCACAGGCCCGGTGCTGAGGGTGGGCAAGAAGGGTTGTGGACCAGGGCCTCACAATGCCAAAGGGACTCATTTTGGTGACACACACAGGTTGACTAAAAATGAACGAGATTTGTTACATTTTAAACTATTGGACTAAAACCGTTATAGCCGACAAACCACAAGAACAAAAAATGTAGTTAACTCTAACAAGTATTATGCATAATATAGAAAGGCCCATGTTTGATTTTGAAACATCTTTATATATATCACAGAGTTAATGCATGAATGAAGTGACTCTTTCTGTTTCTTTGTTTCTAAATGATTGATATTTTAGGCTGGATGGTATGGCAAGCCCAAACTCACCTGACACGTCAGCGTCACGTCAGTTTTCTCTCTCCAAATAAAACTCACCTTACAACTCACATTTCAACCGTAATAAGAACTCACCTTACAACTAAAACTCACATTACTCACTTTTTTTATTTAAATAATTTTATTCATAGACAAAAAACGTAAATATTAACGTAAACGTACGAAATTAATAAAAACGTAATCTAAATTAAAAACTTTTATTCATACATTAAAAACATTACATAATGTTAAAAGGTAATGCATTAACCACTGACACTTTCAGGAACTGTATCCTTACGGAAAACCTTAACCACATTTCTCATTGTAATGTTAAGGTGATGCTTTGATGGTTTAGGAGTATAAACTAAGACATTAGCAAGTATCATAGCAGCTCCTACAGTAATATCCTTTCCATAACCACCATCACCAATGACTTTGTAATGTATTGTTCCAGGTATTGTACCTGAGAGATCTTTCATAGTCACTGTGAGATCGCCAATGTCATTTGGAGAACAAGACTTGACTATTGCAACAACTTGGTCAAGTTTTTCCTTTTTCAGAAAGTTTTTGATGTCCCTCAAACATCTAGTTACAGTGCCACCATTAGCAGTAACATAGTTAGTGGCGCTAACCCATGACCCACTCTTAAAATCATCATCCTCACCCACATCCTCAACAACTTTCTGCATATATTCTTGTGTCGACATTAAAGCCCCATCCGAATCAAGAATAAAAACATTTTCTTTAAGCAGTTTGGCTTGCTGAACAATACCCGCAGGACCGGGTATTATCCTAACTGGATTTGGGGTTGAGGGAGATGGTTCAACACGTGTGCTACTAGAGAGCTGAACAATACCCGCAGGACCGGGTATTATCCTAACTGAATTTGGGGTTAAGGGGGATGGTTCAACACGTGTGCTACTAGAGGAACGCATAACGGGTGTTAAATGGAGATCGAAATCATCTATATCAAGATCGAACTCCCATGGATCATTTTCGTTATTGAAATTGAAATCCATTAGAGAGAGTTGGATAAGAAGTTGTGTCAGAAAATAAATGATGGGTGAATTAGTGGGTATTTTTTTAGAGAGATTATGTATAAATTGGAAGAGTTGTGTTTAAAAATGAGTGAAGTAGTGGGTATTTATAAGTAAAAAAATGTGGTTTTTAAAAAATATAGTTTTTTTTAAGTATAAACGGATATATTTTAAGGGGAGGTCCACCATTATCAAACTCACACTATGTGAGTTACTCACGCAGTTGCTTCCAAAATGAAGCCAAACTCACCGAGCTAGTGGGGACTCACCTAGGTGAGTTTTTGGCCGGGATGGAATTCGCGCGCGAGTTGTAAACTGGCACCATACCGTTCAACCT
>BQNB010023966.1:26932-61231 GCA_026074375.1 Tanacetum coccineum | reverse complement strand
CTATCGCCAAGAGAGATCTAGTGTGTGTTTCGTGAATCAAATCAAGCTTAATCGTGAGAATTTTCGATCTACAAGGTTTCGTATCCATGAACAGTAGGTTTCGTAAGGATTAGATTTATGATTTGATGAGTTTTTGATCTTAAAACGTAGAATAATAGCTTTTGTAATCATCAAATTGTAGGTTTCATATCTAGTTTATGAAAAATACGTGTTTTAGATTGAATTTGATCGAAAAATATAGATTTGATAGCTTTCGTAAGCAAGGAATAGGTTTCGATAACTGTTTTTAGGCAGGAAAACAGCTTTTGTATTTCAGTTTTGGACTTTCGTATCATAGTTTTGGTTTCGTAACTGTCATACGTAAGTGATTTCTTAGCTTTCGTAATCTAGTTAAACTTTCGTAATACTAAAATAGCTTTTGTAACATAGAATTTTATCAATTTGAAAAAGATAACATTGATATTATCACGTTAAAATGCTTAAAATCAGATTAATAGATTTTTAGATGGTTTTGTAATTAAGAATTTATGAAAGCAAGACATTTCTTGTTTTTACGAAAGTAGAGGTAATTTAGGATTTACGAAAGGTGGTTTTGTAAATTGGAAACTTTTGTTAACCGTTTGGGTTCATAGACTGTGGAAGCTTTCGTATCATTATGGTTTCGTAAACAAGAGGTTTCATATCAAATACTTGGTTTTGGTTTTGTACTTCCAACTTACGTATCACAGGTTTCATATTTGAGGTTTCGTAACATAGTTTATTAACTGAGGGTTTCGTAACTAAGGTTTCCTATTACAGTTTAGGTTTTGTAACCCTTGGTTGCGTATACAAGAGGTTTCGTGACATTGTTTTCATATTGGGAGGTTTCGTAACTCATTGGAAGAGGTTTCGTAACATAGTTTTGGGTTTTCGTAAACTGTTTTAGAGGTTTCGTAACATAGTCACTGGGTTTCGTAATACAGTGTTAGAGGTTTCGTAACACAGTTGGTGGGTTTTGTAACACAGTTTCACAAGTTTCATATCTCATACTTTTTGTTTTGTAACATAATTTCAGAGGTTTCGTATTTTCTAATTTTGGAAAATTAAGCTTTCATAACAAGGCTTACGTGTTACTTAGACTTTCATAACAAAACAAAGTTTAGTTTCTTCAAGATTACTTCTTTGAATACAAGACAAGGTGTACTTGCTCGTTAACATTACGATTATAAACTTTATCTCCAAAAAGATCCAAGTTGCCATTGTATCATATGATACAACATGGTCTACTTCAAATCAACAAACTTAGCAGAACTTAAGAACTATAAAATGACCTCACAATGCTTGAGAAAGGGAATTATATTCCATGGTAAGTTGTTCAGAAAGGATTCCTAGATAAAAGCTTTGATACAAGGAGCGAAAGTAAAATTCAATACATAACAGGCCGTATGAGAGGCCAATGATTCCTAATCCAGACGACACTGAGACACAAATACTTGAACCATTGTCCAAAATGACTTCAACAAACAAGAGTCAATACATTGCTGATGTGAAAGTCATGAATTATCTTCTTCAAGCAATACCAAATGATATATACAATTCAGTGGATGCATGTAAAAACGCTAAGGAAATGTGGGAACGAATTAAAAGATTGATGTTTGTTCGATGTACCTATTCATGTGAGACACTGATGACAGCCAAAAAACGTAACTTTATTATCCAATGATCCCATCTATTTTTGCCAGTTTTAATAGTAATTTATGCATATTTTGTGCTTAATTGCTTTAAAGTTGATAAATGTAGTAATTCAGGAGTGTTTTGTGAAGACAAGTTAAAAGGCGCACAATTTAGAGCTAAAACGAAGACATTTGAAGATTGCTGAATTTTTACCAATACGCCGTATCCAACTCAAGAGATACGGCATATCTGCGCCAAGACTTCACAAGAAAACGTGTTTGACCAATTCTCAATACGACGCATTCACTCTGTCTACATACGCCGTATCCATGAAGATAACTATTCAAAGATACAGTAAATCAAGGAAATTGGGAATGAAATCAAAGATTTATTATGACATAGCCGCCACTCCAAAGAATCCAGCCCAATACGCCCATTTTGAAGGACCTTACTGGATAGGCCTATCGATTCCTTTATAACCACTATAAATAGAAACTCAAAAACTTAGTTTTAGTGCAATATCATATAGTTTATACATAACCACTAAAGACCCTAATTTTAGAAGAAAGATTAGCACCAGGTCAAGCATTGATCATAGACCATCGTGTAATTTTTACTCTCTTAATCGTTCATTTTAATTGTTTATTATGCTTGTATAATTACCACTGGTTGTTGTAAGGTCTAATACCCTCAGTTATTAGCCATCTTAAGAAAGTTCAATGTTTGGTTTGTTTTTAAAATGGATTTCTTAATTTATCATGATTGTTAATTATGTTTATCACCTCATACTTGTTTATGTGTTTGAATATGCGACCTATCATTCAACTGGATCTAGTGATACGGACCAGAGTAATCTAGATACACGGAAAGCCCTCTCCATATCGTGTTCATATTACTGGACCAAGAATCACAAATAACGTTCTGTTCTTTGTCTTTTGATTATGAGCTAGTTGGACCGGTAGGTGTCCCATTATGTTCAGCAATCATGCCTCTTAATTTAACTGATAAAGATTTAATAGTAACTACGAGTAATAAACACGACACAACAATAAGCGGTAAAGTCTCATTGGCTAGGGTTTTAACAGGATCACCACTGCTTTAATTCTCTAAGATAGATTATATTTAAACTAAAGGATGCTTTATGCGGACGTGTTAATTGTGACAGGATTAATCATGTCTAGGTGTTAGGATGATGTCCCGCCTAAGTCTTAAGAATGATATGCCGCTTCAAGATAAGTAAATCATTGCACTAAAACAAACAAACCAACATTGAACCGGATTTAATATGGCTAATACAATTTCTATCATTTGGCTTGTACCGCTTTTCTATCTTCTAATCTTCATCTTTTGTGTTTATTGTGTATTGAATTGATATTTGTTTCCACCAAACCTGTGCCAGTATCTCAGGCTGAAAAACCCCCCATATCAATAGACAACGTACATAACATAGGTTTAACCACTATATAGACTAATTAAAATACTGATAGAACATAGGATTAATATCCCACTCTTAGTGTTTGACACCCTACTTACCGTGAACTCCTAACTTGACCGGTTATACTGCTCGTTGAAAGTGTTGTTTTAGGTTTGTCGCTACATATAAATTTAAAAACTTGATATCCAAATAATTGACCCTACATGAGAGCACAAAAATTAGGATTATTTGGCACCGTTTGCTAGGAGTGAAATAATTAAAAACTACTTAATTCCTTATCAGTTATTCTCTAACCATTAAAAATAGTTTAGTGTAGTGATAGGAATTTAAGAGCTTCTACAGTTTTATACTGCTAAAAGGAATAGTACTGCAGGATAAAGATTGTACGCAGCTGAGAATGAAGAATGTATAACTAATGTCATTAGTACTGCTATTGTAATAGTTAGACTATCAGTTAAAGTTAGTACTACAGTACAAAATGATAGTTCATAGTACTGCTAGTTAGTTGTTTTATTACGTTTAGTAGAATTAAAAGTTAGTATTGCTTATGAGATATCATGTGTTATATTAGGAATAGATATGCATGATCACTTAACGCGTTTTGTAACCCCTTAGGTTTTCCTTATCCTAAAAAAGGAACCCTACTGCATATTTATAATAAATCAATTTTTATAGTTATTTTGTAACCTAGCAAAATTATTTGTAATCAATCAATATTCAAAGTTAAGTATTTATTCTTCTTAGTATTACAAGTTAGATTTCGCATAACTTGTAGTATTCATAATCATAGTTTCTCATATAGTTAGTTTAGATTTATCCAAGTTAACTAAGCCTTAACAAGCTAAGAAGATCTATTCATTGGGACTTACAAGTAGTATCAGAGCTTGTAGAGGAACTCTAAATAAGAAGAACTCAATCAGATCCAGATCTCTACCTTCAATACAAGATGCCCGGTGAAGAACCTGCACCACAAATGGCACTAGTGGAATCTCTACAAATGGTGTCTACTGTAAAGCTTCTTATCCTTAAGAAAGGTAAATACACCCTTTGGAGCATGAGGATGGAGTAGTACCTCACAAACACAGATTATGGCTTGTGGGAAGTAACCATGAATGGTGATGAACCAGTACAAATAACAAAAGATGAGAATGGTGTTGAAACTGAAGTACCTCCAAAGACTGCTCAAGCTATATTCGCAAGACAAAAAGAAAGAAAAGCTAAAAGCATTCTACTTTTGGCTATTCCTGATGACTATCAACTGAGGTTCCATACAATCAAGGATGCCAAATCTTTGTGGGCTGCTATCAAAAGTAGGTTTGGTGGCAATGTTGAATCTAAAAAGATGCAGAAGAATGTCTTGAAGCAACAATTTGAAAACTTTTCTGTATCTGACACAAGAAGCCTAGAACAAAGTAGGTTTCAAAAACTTATCAGCCAACTTGAAGTTCATGGTGCAGCTATTTCAAATGAAGATGTAAATCAGAAATTTCTAAGAGCTCTACCTTCATCATGGAATAATGGTATGTGTTTAATTACACATACCTTTTACCTTTAAAAACAAGCTAAAATAACCAAAATGGACATTAAAATGCCAAATAATATGCTTGTTTTTGCTAATTGTGTTAAGCAGGACCGGAAATCTAAGAAAAGGACAAAAAACAAAGCCAAAACGACAACAGACACAGAATGGAAAAGCAAAGTCAACCAAAGTCAAAGAAATGGTAACACAAAAAGTCAACAGTCAAAGTCAAAGCCGACAATGAAGAATACTTAATAGGTCAAACCCGTACCCATCTGATGGGCCGGGAAAGCCCATTAGTATATCACTTGAAGACCAAATGGGCCCAAGGACAAAAGCCCATTTGCATCATTCATGAAGACTGTAAAGACCATAGGCCCAAAATCAAGCCCAATTGCCTTTTTAATAAACCCACAAGAAACTACAAGGGCTTATATTGCCATTTGATGAAAGTTTGAAAGACAAGGGGTGAATCTGCCAAAGGCAGATTCTTGTATCACAAAAGGACCTCTTTTGCAATCCCTATATAACACTTGAGGGACTGTTGTTGCAAATTTCCAAACTTATAAACCCCACAAGGACGTGTGATGCAAAGACCCCTATATCCTTGAAGGACCATTTGTGACAAACCCACACCCTGTTTTAAAACACTGTATATCTTCCAACACCATTTCCCGCCAAAACTCCACACCCCCCCTCCTGTCACTTTCAGACCTCGTTGACTTCACCACATACTTCCAAACCCGTCACTAACCTAAACCCCACCCCCCACATGGATGTGCCAAGCTGGCAATCCTAAATCCCCCTCATTCGATCAATGGTTGAGATTTCTTTGATTGGGCAACACTCAAAACCAAGGGCTTAGATTGGCTTTATGTTTCTACACTCTCAACAAACACACAAGGCTCATATTACTCAGCAAACTAGCACACATTCAGAAGAAGACAAAGGCAAAGAGAAGAGCCCTAGCTCGTTTCTATATAAATCTTTTGTAAGCCATTAAGGCAAGTGTGTAATTTTTAGAGTTCAGTTTTTTTTAGTAGTGTAACTCAGTTAAACTTTTATGTACTTGTAATTTTTTTTAATGAAAATTCAGATTTAAGTTTCAAATTGTGTTCCAAGTTTTTGTTTCTTTTAAGCTCACTTTTAAGCTCTTATATAAGCAATCATTAATCTGTTTTAAACTTTGATACAAGGAGTTAAGGAAAACCAAAAACCAAAAAGAAAAAAAAAGAGTGCTTATTGCTAAGCTTTTGGATGAATGGGCAGACATGGATGGCTCATTGGGAATTTAGTTCAGCTTATTTATAAGCTAAGGGTAGGTTAGAGCTTATTTAGGTTTACTAATACTCCTGTTTTGAGCAAGGAGTGAGGTAAATTCTTTTTAAATTCTCTTGCAACTTTACTGTAGCAACAACTTATTTTGCTTATTTTGCTTAATCATGCTCATTTGTGCTTATTTGTGATGATTAAATGCTTATTGTCTTTGTTGAATGCTTATTTACCCTTTGTTTATGTTTTATGCAAATCTGCCTTGTTTAGCTTATTTATGTCTTTTGCTTATCTGCTGAATTTAGTGCTTATTTCCTTTTTCTTTTTACCTTTTAGTGCTTAACATTGCTTGTTTAATACTTGTCTTTAAAAATTTGTTCTTAATTTAGTCTTTATAAGTGTTAAAATCCGTTTAAAAAAATATAAAGGGGTGTTTGGTTTAACTTGCAAAATGGGTCAAAACTTGGTCATCATGGGTTGTGGTCATTAGGCAGTCTTTGGGTGAACTTTGTAAACTCATTAGAGTTTGTTTTCTAAAGATTTCAAGTCCAAAAGTGTCTTTCAAGTTTTCTTTAAATTCTCTTAAATCTGTGGTTTAGGTAATAAGTCTCAACCCATGATTAATGTATCATTACCCAACTTATCGGACAGTCCATATAAAAACTCTTTTTCACCCAAAAAGTAGAATAAACCAAAAATTCTGGAATACCTTGCCTTGATCGAGTCATAACTCAAAATGTACAAAGGCTACAGGTGGGAGGTTTTTACCATTTGAAAGCTCTACTCTCTACCTATCCAAAAAGTCCAGCCACACCTTTTAAACTTTTACCAATCAACGGGAAATCAAATTTTAGTAACCGACTACAATTTGGGCTTTTGAAACGTTAATTTGGCATTTGCCGTTTTAGTCATAACTAATTATCCATAATAGCTTTTAATGTGATTCCAAAGAGAGGAGTTCTATTTTAAGTTAGCCTACTGGGAGGAATTATAAAATTACCCATTTTCACCTTTTAACCCAAGACTTTTTACACGTTTTTGACCATATGTCCGGTTTTGACCCATTTTAGTAAAACGGCCGCCATTTACTCATCCGGACACTTCCATTGAGCATCCAACTCACCACATACACTATACATCAGTGGGCATCTATTTTTAAAGAGAAATGGACCTGTAGAGTTTAAAAAAATTGGGCATGACCTGTCCTAATTCAGCACTAATTACCATAGATGTTTCTAAGCCTAAATCATTACCAATTCGCTCTAAATCAAACACCAAGCCTCTACAAAGCCACAAACTCATACCATGATCATATGACATCAAAATTCAGTAGGTTCATCATAAAAATATTAATTTTATTTACAAAATTTAAGACTCCAACAAACCACAATCAATGTATATACAAAATGGAGAAGAATCCAATCAAGAAAGGGGTCAAAAAGAGTACCAAATCAAGGAGATAATTAGGAACCAAGATTAAAACCTCAAACCCCTTTGGGTTTGAGTCTTGCCGCGGCTAGGAGACCCAAACAAACACTCAATAATATTTTTTTTTATAAAATCCAAACCTCACACTTTCAATCACCTCCTAGCTTATGATTAACCCCATTAAAGCTTCTTAAACATTCAAAAATCTTCAAAAATCCTTAAAATTAAAAAGTCTTGCATGTGATGATTGATTTATACCATTGGAATGAGGGTGATGCAAGGATTAAGATGGTGTAATTTGTTTATTGATTTGTGAAAGAAAATTAAAGAAAATGGGTGTGTTGGTGATGGGGGTGGCGTGAGAATGAGAGGGAGAAGGAGCAGGGAGTGAATTTTTTTTTGTTTTGAAAATGGTGTGAAAAGAATGGGATAAATGGTTAAGTAAAATATTGTGGGTAACTTAGTTGTAAAAAAAAAATGTTGTTGTTGTTGGTCACATGGAGCCGGCCCAAGGAGAAGAAAAAAAGAGAACTATGGCAAAGTTTTATAAAACTTGAATTTACTTAAAGTTTTCATAATTTAATTTAGCTCCTAGCCCGACACTTTTGGTAAAAACGTAAATTAAGTCAAAAATGACGAAACTCACGGAAACATGGAAAATCATGAAAAATGAAATAAAATCTCATTCGGGATAATTTTGTGGACACGTGGCTTCCTTGATCAAAAGAAATGGATAAATGAAATCGAGACGGTGAAAAATGACAATATTTACTGTCATGGCAAGTAAAAATAATATAAAACTATTATTTTATGAAACGAGCAATAAATCTGAATAAAATATTACCTTCAGAAAATACGAGTTCTCACAGTCGACCCTCCAAAAGGAACTCTGGTCCCTCAGAGTTCAACCGGAGACGAATGATGGATAATACGATAATGAGGATACTTGGCCTTGAACTGGTCTTCTCGTTCCCAAGTGAATTCAGCACCACGGCGAGAGTCCCAACGGACTTTGACGATTGGAATCCAACTACGCTTTAACTTCTTGATTTGCCTATCCACGATTTCGACGGGCTCCTCTATGAAATACACCTTGTCGTTCACCCGTATCTCTTCTAATGGTATTTGAATGTCCGACTCCGCCAAACACTTCTTAAGATTAGATACATGGAACACATCATGGATACAACTCAACTCTTGCGGCAATCTCAACCGATATGCCACTGGACCGATGCGCTCGACAATCTCAAAAGGTCCAACGAAACGAGGTGCTAACTTTCCTCTTTTACCAAATCGCACAACTCCTTTCCAAGGAGATACTCGCAATAGCACTCGATCTCCGACTTGAAACTCAAGAGGTTTTCGCCTCCTATCGGCATAACACTTTTGACGGCTTCTAGCTGTCCTTAACCTTTCTCTAATTTGCACAATCTTCTCAGTAGTTTCTTGTACCAACTCAGGCCCGATTAATTGACTTTCACCGACCTCGTTCCATATCACTGGTGACCTACACTTACGGCCGTACAATGCCTCGAATGGTGAACACTTGATGCTCTTGTGATAACTGTTATTATAGGAAAATTCAACCAACGGAAGGTGAGTATCCCAACTGCCACCAAAATCCATAACACATGCCCGCAGCATGTCTTCCAATGTTTGAATGGTACGCTCACTCTGGCCATCTGTCTCAGGATGATATGCGGTACTCATAAACACCTGCGTACCCAACGCTTTCTGTAGAACTTGCCAAAAATGAGATGCAAACCTACCGTCACGATCGGAGATAATGGAAACTGGAACCCCATGCTTGGTTACAATTTCATTGATGTAAATTCGCGCTAGCTTCTCTGTTTTGTAATCTTCACGAATCGGCAGGAAGTGAGCAGATTTGGTCAACCTATCCACAATGACCCAAATCGCATCATAGCCACTACTGCTTCTTGGTAACTTAACCACTAAATCCATGGTTATCTTTTCCCATTTCCATTCAGGGATTTCTGGTTGTTGGAGCAGACCTGAAGGTTTCTGGTGTTCGGCCTTCACCTTTAGACAAGTCAAACATCTATTAACATACTCAGCTATATCTCTTCTCATACCTGGCCACCAATATACATCACGCAAATCATAGTACACATTTCTTATCCCACACAGATGTACTGAATATCTTGAAGCATGAGCTTCGTCCATAATTACCTTCCTCATACCTCCAGTAGAGGGCACCCAAATTCCTACCCAACAAAGAGATGCTCCATCTTCTTTACTTTCAAATTGAGCGTCTAATCCTCGCAACCTTTCGGTTGGAGACTTAAGATCCTTTGCAGCTTCTCTCTGAGCTTCTAAAATTCTGGTTCTGAGGTTAGACTGAATGGTTATACTCATTGCACGCACTCTCCTAGGCTTAAGCCTTTCCTTTCTGCTCAAGGCATCAGCTACTACGTTTAGCTTTCTCCGGATGATATTTGGATTTCACACTCAAAATAACTAAGAGTTCCAACCGACCGTCTTTGGCGCATATTCAAGTCCTTTTGGTCAAAGATGTACTGGAGACTCTGGTGATCCGTGTAGATGACACTTTTTGTCCCGTAGAGGTAGTGTCTCCAGATTTTCAACGCGAATACCACCGCACCCAATTCCAGGTCATGCGTGGTATAATTTTTCTCATGGATTTTTTAACTGCCGCGAGGCATAGGCAATGACCTTACCTCGTTGCATTAGTACACAGCCAAAACCTTGGTGAGACGCATCACAATGACCAAAAGTCTTTGCTAAGTCCAACAGGAAGCGTTCACACCCGGAGCATTGCACAACTTTTCCTTCAATATCTGAAAGGCCTTCTCTACGTTCCACCCCATACATAATATTTATTCTTCTGAGTCCAACAAGTTAACTTTGCTACTTGGAGAAATTTTCAATGAATCTGCGGTAATACCCCGCTAACCCTAGGAAAGAACGGATTTCAGTCGGCGACTCGGGAGCTTTCCAGTTTTTAACTGCTTCAATCTTACTTGGGTCTACGTGGATACCTTCCCGATTAACCACATGACCCAAAAAACTGGACTTCTTTCAACCAGAATTCACACTTAGAGAATGTAGCGAAGAGATTTCTTTCTTAATGGATGATTCTAAAAAGGTTCTCAAATGATGCTCAGGATTCCTTTTTCAGACTTAGAATAAATGAGATATCGTCATAAAGACGATGACAAATTTTATCAAGTAGGGTTTGCAGACACGGTCATGAAATCCATAAATATGTCAGGAGCATTGGTAAGTCCCGAATGGCATACGGTAAATTCCAAGTGCCATAACGGTTCTGAACGCGGTTTTAGGAATATCATCCTCATGAACTCGTAACTGGTGGATAGCCTGATCGCAGATCTATCTTGGAAAAAAGCAACAAGCACCTGCAATTTGGTCAAACAAATCACAATTCCGAGGAAGGGTAACGGTTCTTAATGGTCAACTTATTCAACTCCCTATAATCAATACACATTCTCATGGCACCATCTTTCTTTTTAACGAAAAGCACAGGAGCACCCCATGGCGAACTACTTGGCCTAATGAAACCTTTTTCTTGAAATGTCCTCGAGTGTTTGATAATCATTCATTTCAAAACGGAGCTAGACGTTGTAGGTGCCCTTAGCAACAGGTAAAGCACCCGGGATAAGATCAATGTGAAACTCAACTTCACGAATAGGTGGCAATCCGGATAAATCATCCGGGAACACCTCAGGGAATTCACGCACAACATGAATGTCATCAAGTCTTTTCTCACCAGCCTTGATACATAAAAGAGATTTTGGATAGACATCCGGCCTTTCGCCATAGATGTCTAGAACATGACCATCAGGGAGAGGGATACGCACGATTCTTTCATCACAAATAATGGAGGCATGATGGTGAGCTAACCAGTCCATGCCGACAATAACATCAAAACTGCCTAAGCGAGTCGGGAGCAGGTCGATTTTAAACACATGATTACGCAACTCTAGGGTACAGCCACGCAATACGGTATTGGTACTTACAATCTTCCCATCGGCTAATTCTACTTCGTAACTAGAGCCTAAGGCTACTGGGTTGATATCAATAAATGGGGTATAGTCTGAGGACACAAAACTCCTTTCAGCACCAGAATCAAATAAAACATTTGCAAAATGGTCATTAAGGAGGAACGTACCCGTTACAACTTTTGGGTCCTGAGCAGCATTTTCCACCACTTGGTACGCTCTACCTCGAGCTCTGTTATTCTGCACATTCCCAGCCTTTGGACAGTTGTTCTTGGTATGTCCCTTGCCACCACATCCCCAACATTCCACTTCTTGTGGTCGACCATCGACCATTCTAACCCTACAGTCCTTTTCTTCATGACCACGCTTTCGACACCTAGCACACATCTTGGCACATGCACCCACGTGGTGCCAATTACACTTGTCACAATACGGGTGGGGACCTGTATATCCTTTGCGATCAGTGGGGCCAACAGGAGCAGCCGCATAAACTTTGGTGGTTTCATGCCTCTTGTTGGAAGGTTGCTGATTGGGTTCGGTTACGGGTGTTTTCCTTTGGTGGTTTCGGCGGTTATCATCCCATTTCCTTTTTCCACCATCACCAGACTCAATGCCTTACCCTGCACTGATTCTCAACCACTCACGCCATGTTAACTGCATCATGCAAAGAGGAGGGTTTGGATGAAGTGATGTTTCCCTTAATCCTTTCAGGAAAACCTTTGATGAACTTCTTGATTTTCTTGTTCTCAGTAGGGACCAATTCGGGGCACATCAAGGATAGTTCATGAAATCGGTTGATGTAGGTCTCAATGTCATCTCCTTTCAAGGTCAGGTTCCATAATTCCTGTTCCATTTTCTGAATTTCCGTGTCTGGGCAGTACTCGGTAGTCATCATCTCTTTAAATTCAGTCCATGGAATCTTGTTCGCATTCTCGAGACCCAAAGTACGAACGTTCCCATTCCACCAAGTGAGGGCACGACCCTCGAATGTGCTGGCTGCATACACCACTTTATCCTGTCACACACGTCAAGTCCCAAACACTTGCTCCATCTTTCCATCCATCGAGTAAACCCAACCACCCCTCCTACCGTTAAAAGAGTGTGGTTGACCTTCATTATATGTCTTATGCGAGCATCCACCAGAACTAGATGATCCTTCAGTATTTGACGAGGAAGCTCGTTTTTTCTCGTGATCCTCGATTGCCTGAGCCACACGATCGGCGATCATCCTTTCCATAGCAGCCCGACGCGATCCACGCGTCCTTGAAGCTCCAAGACGTCTCAAAGGAGGCATAATTCTGTCAACAACACAAATACAAAATTCGGTGAGAACTTGTAGGAGTATGTTAAATCAAAATTTGCAAGATTAGAGGGATGAGATCCAACATGACAAATTAATTACAGATTAATAATTAACATGGTATGCACTTCCTCAGAGAATAAACATGACATCGAAATTTAATTTCAACAAGCATGAGTTTAGAACAAAGAAAGATTGGACTAGCAACAATGATAACAAAATGCTACTTCAAAAGCACATGGTTTCATTACATTCCGAGATACATAGCTTCAATTTAAGGGTGTTTACAAAAGAGAGCCAAAACTACACCCATAATCAACATAATAACATGAACCATCATCAGTGGTTAAATAGAACGTACAAAAGATAACGGTCTGAAAGTACAATAACATAAAAGGAAACATAGGGAATAACTACTAAGGATCATTGGAAGGGTCTTGCAATCCAGGTGGCTGAGTAATCCCATAAGTCTTCAGCACATCAATAGCATCATTCGAGCGCTCATCCATATCGTACCAACCCAACCTATCTGCCATCATCACATGCACATTAGCCAACGTCATTTCCAACCGCTCTTTATCCCTAGCCATCATCTCATACTTAAAATCCATCAACTCCCACTTCCCCTTCATCTCTTCCATGCACTCTTTCATTCTTTCCAACTCTGTTACGCACTTTTTCATCTCAACCTTTTCTTCTTCCTTTTTCTCAACCTTATCTTCCACTTCACACAACTTCTTTTCTAGCTTACAAGTATACAACCATTCATTTTTAAAATCCTTATCCCATGAATCCATATGTTTCGCAAGTTTTTTCATTTCTGTTTTTAAGACCTTTGCTTCCTTCCCTTTGATCCCGGACTCCCTCAACAAATAGTGTACATTACGAGACAACTCCTCGACTTGAGAGACGGGTTCATCGACACTTGTAATGATCATAGGAGCGGAAACTGTAGCATGTGCATTAGAAGTACTACCTATCTCATACATGCTCTTTGGAGGAGGCACGACCTGAGCCTCATCGGAATTAGCAAAGTCACTATCCTCGGATTCGGAGGACTGCTCTGGAGATGAATGTGGTACAGCGGTAGGGTTTCTGGGAGGGGTGACTGGATGAGGTATTTCATCTACTTGCTCAACTGCTTCCACATCGTCCCATTCTTCGGGATCTTCTTCAGGATCCTCTTCTTCCTCTTCGATAATGTCCATGTCATCCCATTCTTCGTTTTCAGGAAAGTTGAAGACGTGATTCGGCGATTGCGGCGGAGAATCCATCTACATAAGGAAAGAGTATATATATATAGTAAGCACGAGTGATTTAGGATCGAATAATATATACATTAAAATGATCATAAATAATATCATGATATCGAGAAGCATGATTCAATATTTCATACGTTATTTAAATGAGAAAATGAAACGTTATACAATAAGGTATTTTAACGAATTCATGTAACAACATTATAATATCAATCATAAATAACAAGTAAGGATTTAAGGTTACCCGGTGGATATCAAATAGCGATGGTGATTCTGTGTTTTTTTTTTGACCCAACAAAATGTAGACTTTTGGACTTTTGGTTATAGACTAAGTTTTGAAAACGACCTTAGTTCCCTATAACCTAGGCTCTGGTACCAATCTGTGAGACCCCCAAAATGCGGAATATATTCGGGTCATGGGTCAAGGGGGTACCACGTCATCATACAAGACTCTAGGATTACAAGTCACAACAAAACATGAAAAGTCATACATTACGGTGCTTGACAAAATATCGGAGTTATACGCGGGCCCACAATTTAAAGTACCATACATGACATAAGTTTAAACACGACTGACAACGACAAAGTTTTTAAGTCACATGACTTGACCAACAAGCACCATTTTTAAAACAACACAAGAACGCCCATCCGCTTGATATCCATCGAGCTTCCAACCTTCAAAGTTAAGCATTATTACCTGAGATTAAACATGAGAAAACGTCAACAAAAGTTGAGTGAATAACATAGGTTTAAATAAATATCATAGGAACAGGAACACAAGTATATAGTAGTTTCATGGGGGAAAAATCAAGTATTATTGCACTAAGTACATGACACTGAAACCTTAACTCATGAGCCCCTAATGTAAGGTATTCTGCAACTACCTCAAGTATTTCAAATGTAAATGCGTCACAGGCTATACAAACCATAATCATGACGGACGGGGATAGTCAGTCCCGATGGATCCACCCATAACATTCGCGCTCACTAACGTGATTTAACAGTTCATGATTTCTGGGGCAACAACTAGCAGAAAGGGACTTAGGCAATAATAATTTCAGGTAGCATACAGTTTGATAAAAATCAATGCTTGTGTTCCAATCATGTAATCTCACCCCGCAATTTAAAACAAGTATCAATGGAAAAAGGGGGCTATGTACTCACCGTTAGCAAAGAGATGAAAATGATCAAAGAAAATCAAGAAGAAGCTCGTAGCACCACAAACTCAATGACCTAGATATGAAGAACATATGTGTCACTATGACGCCAACATGAAATACTCAACTCATGAATGAAAAATTCATAAATATAAAAAAAAAAATAAATAAGTATATTTATAAAAATATTAATATAATAAAAAAAAAAATAAAAAATAATAATAAAAAAAAATAAAAAAAAAATAAAATAATAAAATATTAATAAAAAATTATAAAATATAACTAAATAATATTTCTATCTTAAAATCATTAAAATCAAAAAAAATATAAGTAAATAAATCAAAAATTCAATTAAAAATTAAAAAAAAAAATAAAAAGTAAAAAATAATAAATCAAATCATAAAAAAAAATCAATAAATATAAATAAAATAACATTAATATAATATATTTTTTAATAAAATAATATAAAATCTAAATATAAAAAATAAAAATAAAAAATAAAAATATATAAATATAAAATAAAAAATATCATATTGAAAAAAACAAAAAAAAAATATCAAATAAAAAATAAATAAAAAAATAATAAAATAACGTAATCCAAATAAAAAATAAATTAAATATCATCCAATAAAAAATATAAATCAAAAAATATAACAAAAAAAAAAAAATAAATAATAATAAATAATTAAATAAAAAAATAAAAAAAAAAAAGAAAATAATATATGAAAAAAAAAAAAAAAAGAATAAAATAAAAAAAAAAAATTATAATTTGACCTTTTGCCTTGGTCAAGGGCATTTGGTTGAGATTTGCATTTGTGTTATTTTATATATATACTATCACACGAATCAATATGGATACAGAGGTGGTGGGAGGTAGTGAAGTAAGAGCATAAGGTAGTGAGATGAGAGCAGAAGTAATAGAAGAGAGCAGTTCAAAGAGAGCAAGTGATGAGCTAGAACAAGAAAGGATTAATAAGCAAAAGATAGATGAGGATAAAGAAACAATTGAGCTTAAAAGTATGATGGTAGTCATTCCTAATGAAGAAGAAGTAGGAATTGATGCTATTCCTTTAGCAACTAAGCCTTCAATCATTGTTGATTGAAAGATCATTAAAGAAGGAAAGATTGGCTACTTTCAAATTATAAGAGCTGATAGAAGTTCAAAGAGGTACTCATCAATGATTTATATGCTTAAAAGCTTTGACAGAGAAGATTTAGAGACTCTATGGAAATTGGTAAAAGCTAAGCATATATCAATAAGGCCAGAAGAGGGCTATGAGAGAGTGTTATAGGGTGATCTGAAGACTATATTTGAGCATCATGTAGAAGATACAGTGTAGAGGAACCTGCAAGGATAGAAAGTGTTGGTTTGGCAACTATTTGATTCATGTGTAGTACACTTTTTAAGGGTGCAATCTATGCATATCTTTATGCTGGTAGAAAAGAGATATCCTCTTACACCTACTACAATCACTGAGATGCTAAACAATAAGCTTCAAGCTGATCGATGGAATGAAATATGCTATCAACTTCTTAAGCTCATGACAAAGCAGCTCAAGAATCAATGAAGTATTTAGAAGCATCCTTTTGGTGATTAATGAAGCTTTCAAAGAAGAAACTTGAGATTTTGAAGATAAATATCAAGTTTAAGTGTTGGGATTCAGAGCTTCTAGACTTAGTACTATTAGTTAGTTAGTTAGTATTGTTAGTACATTATTAGTACTGCCAGTATAAGTTAGTAATGTTAGTTATATACTTAGTATTGTTAGCTATAATGTTAGTACTACTTAAGTGATATGCATGAGTTATATTAGGAATAGATATGCATGATCACTTAACGCGTTTTGTAAGCCCATTATAGTTTTCCTTAGTGTATAAAAGGAACCCTATGACATAGTTAGAGATATAAAGTTTTCATAGTTATTCTGTAACCTAGGCAGAATATTGGCAATCAATATATATTCAAAGTTTAGTATACATTGTTCTTCTTAGTATTACAAGTTAGATTTCGCATAACTTGTAGTATTCATAATCATAGTTTCTCATATAGTTAGTTTGGATTTATCCAAGTTAACTAAGCTTTAACAAGCTAAGAAAATCTATTCTTTGGGACTCACATGTGGTATCAGAGCTTGTAGAGAAACTCTGAATAAGAAGAACTCAATCAGATCCAAATCACTACCTATAATACAAGATGCCTGGTGAAGAACCTAAACCATAAATGGCACTAGTGGAATATCCTTAAATGATATCTACTGGAAAGCTTCCTATCCTCAAGAAAGGTGAATACACCCTCTGGAGCATGAGGATGAAACAGGACCTCACAAACACAAATTATGGTTTATGGCAAGTAATCATGAATGGTGATGAACTTGTACAAACAACAAAAGATGAGAATGGTGTTGAAACTTAAGTACCTTCAAAGACTTCTCAGGCTATATTGGCAAGATAAAAAGAAAGAAAAGATAAACGCATTCTGCTTTTGGCTATTCCTAATGAGTATCAACTGAGGTTCCATACAATCAAGGTTGCCAAATCTTTGTGGGCTGCTATCAAAAGTAGGTTTGGTGGCAATGTTGAATCTAAAAAGATGCAGAAGAATGTCTTGAAGCAACAATTTGAAAACTTTTTTGTATCTGACACAGAAGGCCTAGACAAAGCATATGATAGGTTTCAAAATCTTATCAGCCAACTTGAAGTTCATGGTGCAGCTATTTCAAATGAAGATGCAAATCAGAAATTTCTAAGAGCTCTACCTTCATCATGGAATAACATAGCTTTGATTATGAGAAAAAAAGAGGGTATAGATGAAATAGACATTGATGATTTATACAATAACTTAAAAGTGTTTGAAGCTGACATCAAAGGTTCTTCTGGATCATCTTCAAACTCTCAGAATGTGGCCTTTCTCTCTGTAGAAGACACTAACAGTATTAATGAAGTTAATACTGCTAATGGTGTTTCTACTACAGCATGCCATAGCTCTCTAGGAAAAGCCTCTTCATCATTATATATTGATGATTTAATGTTCTCATTCTTTGTTAATTAGTCAAATAGTTCACAACTGGATGATGAAGACTTAGAGCAGATTGATCATGATGATTTAGAAGAAATGGACCTTAAATGACAGGTGGCCATGCTGTCTATGAGGGTAACGAGATTCTATAAGAAGACTGAAAGGAAATTAATCTTAAATGGCAAAGAACATGTAGGTTTTGATAAAACTAACGTTAAATGCTTTAACTGTCATAGAAGGGCCATTTTGCTAGGGAATGTAGAGCACCAAGAAATCAAGGGAACATGAATGGAGATATAGGGTATAGGAGCAGGGACAACACTAAAAGGACTGTACCAGTGGAGACCTCTGATGCATTGGTTGTTCTGGACAATGCTTTGATTGTGCAAGATGGATTGGGATATGACTGGAGTTATATAGCTCAAGATGAACCAACTAAGTTTGCTCTCATGGCCTACACTTCAAACTCCTCAGGATTTGACATAGAGGTACAATCTTGTTCTAAAAACTATGTTAAACATATGAAAAACTTCAAAAATAGTTTGATGAATAGAGACAAACTCTTAATAAGGCTAATCTAGAAATTGTAGCTTACCAGTTAGGCCTAGAATCTGTAGAAGTACAATTAATTATTCATCAGAAAAATGAAGTTGTCTATGAGGAAAAGATTGTAGTATTAGAGTTTAAAGTAAAAGATAAAGGTAATGTTGTCACTAGACTTACAAATCAGTTATAACAAACTTTAAAAGAAAAAGAAGATTTAAAAGCTAAACTAGAACAGTTTGAAACATCTTCTAAAAAATTAAATAAACTGATCAATAGTCAATTGAGTATTAAAGATAAAACTGGTTTGGGTTATAGAGATCAATTGAATGAAAGTGATAGTGAAGTTCTTAATAGTGTCTTTGATAGTCGTTCAAGTGATGGTGATGACAATCAAACAAATGATAGGTTCAAAAAGGGTAATGAATATCATGCAGTTCTCCATCCTCTTACTAGAAACTACATGCCTCCACTAGCTGACTTATCTTTTGCAAGATTAGATGATTTTGTTTATAGGCCTACAGCAAACAAGACTAGTGCTAGTATATCTAATAATGAAGCAAGTGTCACTCAAACTAGCAATATTAATGTAGAAGTGCCTAAGGATAATTCTGTTAGGACTAATGAAGTTCTTATTGAAGATTGGGTTAGTGATGATGAGGATATATTTTAGTCTGGGGATTCCCAAACAACAGTCAAACCTAGTTTTAAAAAGATTGAGTTTACTAAAGCTAGGAATGAACCTGATAAACAAGCTGTAAAACCTAGGATGGTCACTCAATCTCCTAAGGTAGATAGAAAAGATTGGAATGGGAAGATGACTCAAAAATTGGGGTTAGGTTTATGGAAGTCACAATCATCTAATAAAAGACTATGATTTTCATGAAAAGAGAATGTCTAAAGAATCTATTTTAAGAAAGGGTATTTGTCATAGGGAAGTTAGACCAACTTGGAACAACACTCAAAGAATAAATCATCAAAATAAATTTGTTTCAACAGCAGTCTTAACTAGGTCTGGAAGAATACCAGTTAGTACTGCCAAGCAGCATGTTAATACTACTACCTATAAAAATAGAGTGAATGCTTCAAAATCAAAAATAAATACTTTCCATAAGTCACATTCACATATTAGAAGGCCTTTTTATAAATCAACAGTACTTAATACCTGAATTCCAAAAGGAAAAGTTAATACTGTTAGAGTAAATGGTGTTAATACTACTGGGCAAACAGCAGTTAGTACTATTAAGGGAAATAGGGTTACTGCTGTTAAGGCCTCAGCAGGTTATGTTTGGAGACCTAAAATAACTAATTTAAACAATGGCTCCAAAGACAATAGTGGATCATGGATCTCAAGAAGAGTAAATTATATTGATCCACAAGGCAGACTCAAGTCAGTAGTATCTTGGGTCCCCAAGAGAAATTGACTCTCTTATTTTTGTGCAAGGGAATCCACAACAAGCTTTAAAGTACAAATAAATGTTTGACAGTGGATGCTTCAGGCATATGACAGGGAATAAAGCCTTACTTACTGACTATCAAGATATTGATGGAGGTTTTGTTACCTTTGGTGGGAGTACTAAAGGTGGTAAGATTACAGATATTAGTAAAATAAGAACTAATAAAATAGACTTTGAAGATGTGTTTTTTGTGAAGGAACTAAAGTTTAATATTTTCTCTGCCTCATAAATGTGTGACAAGAAAAATAGTGTTCTTTTCACTAAAACTGAATGTCTTGTTTTGTCTCCTGATTTTAAGCTAATTGATGAAAGTCAAGTACTGCTTAGAGTCCCCAGGTAAAACAATATATACAGCTTTGATTTAAAGAATGTTGTTTCTTCTGGAGATTTAACTTGTTTATTTGCAAAAGCCACAACTGATGAGTCTAATCTATGGCATAGGAGGCTGGGTCATGTGAATTTTAAAACAATGAATAAACTTATGAAGGGAAACCTTGTCAGAGGTCTTCCTTCAAAGACTTTTGAAAATGATCATACTTGTGTTGCTTGTCAGAAGGGAAAGCAACACAAAGCCTCTTGTAAGGCTAAACTTGTGAGCTCTATCAGCCAACCTTTATAGATGTTGCATATTGATTTATTTGGTCCAACATCTGTAAGGAGTATCAACCATAAGACCTATTGCCTTGTAGTGACTGATGACTTTAGCAGGTTTAGCTGGGTTTTCTTCTTAGCCACTAAGAGTGAAACTAGTGAGATTCTTAAGAAATTTATAATAGAAGTAAAAAACCAATTAAACCATAAGGTTAAAGTAATCAAGTTTGATAATGGGACAGAATTCAAAAACAGGGAAATGGTTGAATTCTGTAGCCAAAAGGGGATAAAAAGGGAATATAGTATTGCCAGAACTCCACAACAAAAGTGAGTTACTGAGAGAAAGAATAGGACCCTGATTAAGGCAGCTAGAACTATGCTAGCAAACTTACTTCTACCTACCGTATTTTGGGCTGAAGTAGTTAATACTGCTTGTTATGTCCTGAATAGGGTTCTAGTGACCAAGCCTCATAACAAGACACCCTATGAACTTATTATTGGCAGAGCACCAAGCATAAGTTTCATGAGACCTTTTGGATGTCTTGTTACTATCCTAAATACCCTAGACCCTTTAGGCAAGTTTGATGGGAAGGCTGAGGAAGGGTTTTTAGTTGGGTACTCTATTCATAGCAAGGCTTTCAGGGTATTTAATACTGAAACCAGAAAAGTTGAATAAAATCTGCATGTAAACTTTCTTGAAAATAAACCAAATGTTGCAGGACAAGGACCTAACTAGATTTTTGATATTGATTCCTTAACAAATTCTATGAATTATTAACCAGCTACTGAAGGGAATCAATCTAACAAAAATGCAGGTCCACAAGAAACTAATGGTGATACAGGTTTAAAGAAAAATGTTGATGCTGGACATACTGAAGAAGAGAATGTGTTTACTCAACAATATATTGTGTTCCCATTATGGTCTTCTATCTCTACAAGCTATAAGAGCTCAGATGACAAGGTTGGAGATGCTACAACTGATGATGCTGCTGGTATAAAGAATGTACAAGAACCAGCAAACGAGTATGATCAAGCCTTGAATAATGTTCTTGATAAGATGATGAATCAAGAAAAGGAGGCTACAAAGCAATCAGATGCTATTAGAAAAGAGTTTGAAGCACAATGTAATAGCCAGCTTCTTCAAGAGAAGGTTACTAGAGCTAGCAGTATTAACAGTTTTAATACTGTTAGCACACCAGTTAATACTGCTAGTGCATCCAGGACTTTTAGTCTTACTGGACCATCAAGTAAACCATCATTTGATCCTCTCATGCCTGAACTGGAGGATATTGGTAAAATACAAAGCACTAGCATTTTTGGCAATGCCTATGATGATGATGACTTAGAAACTCACAATTCTCCTAATGCTGATGAAAGTGTGGGTGCAGAGGCTAATTTAAACAACATGGAACCTTCCACTGTTGTTAGTCCTATTCCCACAACTAGAATACACTCTATTCATCCTAAAGATCAGATTATTGGGGATCCAAAGTCGGCAGTACAAACAAGGGGAATGAAAAAGAAGAATTCTAGATAGCATGCTATGATTAGCTACATCCAAAAGCAGAGAAGGACAAATCATAAAGATTTCCAGAACTGCTTATTTGCTTGTTTCCTTTCTCACCATGAACCCACAAAAAGATAATCTCAAGCTCTTGAATGAAGAAGTAAGGTTGAGCAATGCAAGAAGAGTTGCCTTTAGTTCAAGAATCAGAAGGTTGGACGCTAATTGAACTACCCTAGTTGGAAAAAAAGTCCTATGTACAAAGTGGGTGTAAAGAAATAAAAAGATGAAAGGAAGAATAGGTGGATAGGAACAAAGCCCGACTTGTACACAAGGAGTATAAACAAGAAGAAGGCAATGATTATAATGAGTTTTTTGCTCAGTTGCGGGTTGGAAACAAATCAGATATTTTTGGCCTTTGCATCATTTATTAATTTTCCAATGTAACCAGATGGATGTTAAATGCTTTCTCTATGGCTAATTAAAGAGGAGAGTAATATGTTACCAACCTCTAGTTTTGTAGCTCCGGAATTGAAAACAACGTTTACAAAGTGGAGAAAGCCATATATGTCACTCAAGCTCCTAGAGCTTGGTATGAGACACTCTCTACCTATCTACTGGATAATGTATTTCACAGGGGACAAATTGATAAGACTTTGTTTATAAAGAGACTCAAGGGTGATATTCTACTGGTTCAAGTATATGTAGATGACATCATCTTGGTTCCAAATAAGAAGTCTTTATGTGATGATTTGAGCTTATAATGCACAAATCAAATGAGTATAATGTTTAGAACTTACTTTCTATCTGGGATTTACAATTCAAGCAAAAAAAGGATGTGTATCTTCATTAGTCAGGACAAGTATTTGAGAGATCCAGAAGAAATTTGACTTTTTTTAGTAAAAAGGTCAGCCAGTACTCCTAGGAAACTCACAAGGCCGTAACAAAAGAATGAAGGTGGTAGAAGGAGTTGATGTTCCATTTATAATACAGATCAATTGAATAGTCATTTGATGAATCTTACATTCTCAAGACTAAATATTATGTTCTCTATTTTGTGCAAGGTCAAGATTTCAATTCAGCCAAAAAGTTTCCCATTTGCATTCAGTAAAAAGGATCTTTAGATACCTAAAAGGTCAACCCAAATTGGGCCTTTGGTATCCTAAGGACTCTCCCTTAATCTTGGAATCTTTTTTTGACAGTGACTATGAAGGTGCCAGCTTAGACAGGAAATCCACAACATGAGGTTGTCAATTTCTTAGTTCAAGGTTAATCTCTTGGCAGTGTAAAAAGCAGGCTATGGTGGCTAACTCAACTATTAAAGCTGAGTATATTGCTGCTTCTCACTACTATAGACAAGTGCTTTGGATCCAAAATTAGATGTTAAGATTATGGATACAATTTCAAGAAGAAAAAGATTCATGTTGCCAATGAGAGTGCTATTTGTGTTATTAAGAATCCTGACTATCATTCTAAAAAAAGCATATTGAGATAAGGCATCATTTCATTAGAGACTCTTATGAGAAGAAACTGATTAAGATGGTCAAAATTCATACAAATCATAATGTTGCAGATCTTCTCACTAAAGCCTTTGATGTAAGCAGGTTTAATTTTCTGGTGGCAAGCATTGGTATGCTTAATTTGTAGATACATTAGTTGAGGGGAGGTTTAACAGTTCTTAACTTCTATTCATGGGTTATACATAAATATGGATCCTCATGAATTCCCACTTGTCTATCTTATGACATCCGTCAATTTTAAGGTCAGTAACCGAAAGCAAACATATGATATTTGACTCTCTTAATTAATTATGGAGTTACTTTTATGTGGTTACATTTCTCTTAGCAATTAACGCTTGGTTTTGTTGCAACTCGTATTCTCGTCGCTATTTATTTCGAACTTATAAATCCTATTTCCTAATTTTATAGAATTTATTCTATAATTTTTAGTCAATTTAGTAAAAATCATCGTTTAAAAAAAATATTCATGAGTCGAGCTTGGATATTTATCCGTTTTATCGATTGAGAAATCAACAAATGTCATATTTTAGCCATGAGAGCTCATTTAATTTCTTTTAATTATTTTTCACTTTTTATTCGCGTTTGGCCGAAATCGCGTTAAAAATCGTGTTGTTATATCAAGTAATGAGCTAGATTAGTTATTGGGCTGATAAAACATGTAGTATAAAAATTAATTAAGCAAAATAGCCCAACCAAGCCCACCCCAAAGGGGGAGGCCGGTTATAAACCCAAACAATCATCCCTTATGAATTTTTTTAGTCGATACATCCTAGATAATTTCTATGTATATAAGATTTCTTTCCCCCTTTCATAAATACATAAAACACGCATACAACACAAAAACAATGACTCTTTTCTCTCCCTTCTTTCTGTTCGATCAGAGCACATAAGAACACATCAAGAATCATATTTTTTCAACCCTAAATCACCTCCATTTAATCCCAAATCACTAATAAACTAAACCCTCATCATCCTTTTCAAATAAAATCAAGCATGCATCAAGTTACTCAAATTCTTGAATTTTTACTAGATTCTTAATTTTTGGGTTTTGATCAAATTGGGTATAATTGGTGTTGCAAGGGTTCAAGATTAAGTGTTTTTAACAGGTTTGGTGAAACCAATCAAGAATTTTGGGTTCGTTTGGGTGCTCCTAGTGTTAGGCCAAACACTAAATCCACAAGGGTTTAGTGTGTTTGATCTTCTATCTCTTTTGATTTGCATTGTGAGTTATATTATTCCTATTTTTAATGTGATTAACTTATATAAATATATATACCTATATATAAAATAATCTATATATATATAATATATATATATCTATATAATATATAAATGCAATTAAATTTGGGTCAATATAGGAATTCCATGGAAGAATAAGAACAAGAGAAATTGTTGGATTATGAATGTTAGGGTAATCAATTAGGTTTAGTGAAAGTTATAGGTTAGTTTGAGATTGTGGAATGTGAAATTGGTGCGAAAATGTGAAGATTTGATAGGGTTTTATAACCCTCAATTAGACCAGAAAGTTTAGGTTAGTTTGGGTGTGATTTAATGTGTGGTAAACTGAGATTTTAGTGATTAGAATATTAGAGGTTGTTCTAATGATCGTTTTGGTATAAGTTAGAGCTTTTAACTCTTAAAAACGAAAAAGTTATGGCCAATTTTAGTTAGATAATAGTTTCGGCAATTTTTAGAAAATGGCAGTTTTTATATCCGAATTTGGGTCAAATTTCGGATGTCATAACGTGGTCGTTTCAAAATATTTTCTAGGTTTTCAGGACCCTAAAGTTATCTACTTCGAGTCTACTTTCCAGCGAACTAGGCCTCGTTGATTTTCAAGGTGTAAAAATTAGTCAAAACCTTTGTGCAAGATTAAGTATTAAAACTGTGTTGGCTGTCCAGAATTTCGTTTGTAAAGATGCTCTGTGCAGGCGGATCAAAACTTAATATTTTTGGACGAAATTTAAATTGGAGATTGTACATGATGTGTGTGACGTCCTGCATTTTTTTCAGATTTTTATAAAATGCTTAAGGGTGCCTGTTGTTGTCAAACGTTTGATAACTTTCTGCAGGCCTGTTTTAAACTAGTTATAGTGTGCTAGTATTTATGAATGGTAAAACTTGCTTATAATCATTGGGGCAAACATAGTAGTAAGTTAATATACATAGGAACCTGGAGATAGAGTATAAGCAAGTGTTGAGGTCGTTTGGCAGGTCGTTAAGCCATAACTAGTTGCTAGTAAAACGGCGCAATTTTCTGAAAATGGATAACCAATGGAAATAAAAAGCGAAGTGTAGTTTCATGGATTCCTAATGTACGAATCGACATGCACATAACGCAATTACAATGAGTTTCATATTTTACATAATTAAATATTAATAATATATTATTATTATTAATAGGTCGCGGTTGAGATTTGTCATTGCCGCTTTTCTTCGTTACTCTTATCTTGGTATCTCCATTTTGGTGAGTTTCTCACATCCCCTTTTTCTTACATGTTTTAAATATTTTGGGATGGAAAGCATGATGTGCCATTTTTATACTCATACTTTGAAGTAATGAATCTTTTGAGCACGTTTGGACTTGAACTTGTCTTGAACATATGGAACTTGATTTGAACTTGTTGAACTTTGGAAATGTGTTGAACTTAGAACCTTGAACTTAATATGTATGTTGTTGTATGGTTGGAACCCGCCACTACTTTTAACTTATTTTCCCCCTCAACGGGATTGAGACGTTAGTACTTATGGATAACGCTATTAGGAGATTAGCCCCTCCTCACTCCCCGCACAAGGGTGCATAGTACTAAGTGTTTCTACCACACTATATAACTGGAACTTGATTGGATGTTTGGAACAGTTAGACTGAATACGTTTAAGTAGTGCCTCACATGAATACTATAGCATACATACATGTTGAATTGATTTTTGTACTATGTTACTTAAGGTAACAAGAAATGTTTTGAAAACTTGATTTGTTTTGGTCTCAACTTGTTTGGAAATTGATTTCGATGTGGACAACTGCTTTTGATAATTTGCCATTGAGTTGGCAAACTTTTATCGGACATCAACTCTTTTATAAAACTATATTTGGTGTACATAAACTTGAGAACTCACCAACTATTTCGATAGTTGATCATTTTTATCATGCTTTTCAGGTGACATTCCTAAGGTGGAAATTTAGTGTACTTGCTCTTGGACATGATCAAGATGTCTACTTTCTTCCAAGTTATTGTCTTTTGGGTGATCCATGTTCGAAAGAAAAATAACTTTTGTTGACTTTTGTACTCTTTAAACTTATATTTGGTATTGTTGTAATTCAGATAATTTTCTTTTATCTAAATCATGTATGGTGTTTTATCTATCATCTTGTGTGATGTTTATTAATATGTCACACCTCGCGTTTCTGCCTTGGTGGGGTGTGACAGATTGATAATCAGAGCCTAAGGTTATAGAGAATGCCGGTTTTATTTTTAAAAATAAAAATCCGAACTATAACCAAAATGTTTTTCTTTTTCTAAAAATGCCGAACATGAAACGAGTCGACTGGTCTGAGTGGGTGCATCATTAGACCTAACTTAGACATAACTTGATCAACTATGTCTAATTTAGGGAGTCTCATGCAACACTAGGTATAGTCATTATTTTAAACAAGTTAAAAATCGACTTTCCACTTTAGTCACTAAAAACATACTAAGAATTATGTGCACCGTACAATGCATGCTTTTTTGATGTCTACTATTTGATTTTAGTACATCATGCTTATTTGGATTGATCCATTTATGTTCTGAGTTTGCTTTCACATCGGTTACCATCGTTATAGTGTCACACTATCCCTGTCACACTGTCCTTAAGCACCTTGTTATCTAGGACACCATTATAGTCGCAATATGTCCCATAGATCATTTTTGCGCCCTAATGATTTCGCGAGTGAGTCGCGACGTAGACCTAAATACTTTTCATACCTTTACCTTGCATAAGACGTTGAGGAGGACTCGTTGATAGATTCCGAATAAGAACTCAAGGCGAGCAGCAGATGAACTATGTATGCACGACACGAAGAGACGTACGTTATTTCACTATTAGAGCTACGTCGACCTATATTTTGGTCACGTCTCCATTTTATTTCGTCATGATATTAAGCCAACCATTTTGGCTTCTAATGTAAGCATTCTTTGCTTGTTTGTAAACACCGTGTTTAGTGATTTAAGATTTTGTTTCTAAGCGATCCCAAAGTTGAGTCAATTTTTCAAAAACATTGGGCCTTTTACCAACTTCTACCTTGATTTCATGACAGTTCTTGTTTGATGAGTTGTGAAATTATGCTTCAAGTTGCTACATGGCTTAAGACCTTTAAAGAATTTACTCGAGGATGGGTAAGGCTTGGATGTTTAGATGTGGATACTCAAACGACGTGAATGCAACACGACTATAGAGAGACTAGGGTTGAAAGCAGAAATGCGTGGCATTTAGTCCTTACCCTACCGTACGTATTGCAAACGACTATTTGTCATTCACTATGTAGATTGACATCGTTTCTATCATGGAAACCTATTACTTAAACGTTTCATTCTTGAAGATGTTCGATAAGACGGATTATGTCATTAGTTGCCTTAGGAGCAACTCCCTTATGAGTATTATCACTCTAGTTGTTTGGTTGTATGTCTATCGCATGGAAGACCTCCTTTTGAGATGAAAGGATTGATGCGAGAACGAGCACTTTATATTCGATATTGGTTAATTGTGTAACCATGATAGCGATTTTGTCCTGGCGTTAGTGTTTCGGATATGGTACTTATTTGGACGAGTCAATGTCCTTTGGTAACAAAACATGTATAAGTGAGATACCTTTTGAACACTTCTTTTTAAAATGTGATGCACTAGCATTTTTCAAGGTTACATCGTTTTGGCGTCAAAACTTATGTAGTATAAGGTACATGTAAACATCAAATTTTGTTAAATATACTTATTCAACCCGCGTTCGGAAAAATGGTTTTAATTATCAAAGAAATAAATTCTTTTGTATCGGTATCATTGTGTTCGATTACTTTGACTTAAATTTTTGGAAAACTTTATTATGACTTCAAGTTTTAGAAATCCTTATTATGACTTTAATAAAATTAAAAAAAATAAAAAATTTTACAAATAAAATAAATAAGTAAATAAATAAAATTTCTTTATTATGCGTTTTTTTAGTCAAAACCTTTTTATCACGATTTACGTTGAAACCCCAACTTTGTTGGAGGTTACTACGAAATACAAACTTTTAAAGACGTATCTTTTTGGATAACAGTCATTATGGGAGAATTAAAAATACGTATGTGAGAACGTTCATCTCATTTCTCTATATAAACTCTCGTCACATCTCTGTTTGAATGAATGTTATTTTGTCACATATAAAGCTGCATCATATATATGTATGCTACTCGAATTATACTTTGGTCAAGGTAATTACTCAAATAAATTTGTGGACAAAATTTGTTTAAAACCATACCTCGGAGAAGAAACACGCGCAACTCAAGAACGAATCATGGAAACCAATCAAGGTACATCCGTACCAAGCGAACCTAGAGCAGATACGAGTTTTGTTTACTGGAAATTTAAGCCGTTAACCGATTTGACTCATGAGAAGTTAAAAGAGGTATGCTCTACTAAAATGCTAATGACCTTAAGTTAAAGCAAGAGAGATAAGGACAGCTAAGTATGCAATACGCAAGGTTGCAGTTACAAGACATTCAAGGCTTGTGGTGTTAAGGAAATCTTTAGAACTAAAAGAGCAGTTAGCCTACTATCATAGTTGGAAGAAATGGAGTGTATGCTCTACATTAGTAAGTGTCCCGCAGAAAGCCAAGTCGAATTCGCGACTTGTATGTTGCAAAGTCGCGCCTTAACTTGGTGGAACACTCTAGTTTAGACAAAAGGTCAGTCAATTGCTATAGCCTAACCTTGGGAAGACCTAAAGAAGTTGTTGATGGAAAAATACTGTCTGGGTAATGCAATTAAGGAATTGAAGGAAGAGTTCTAGAATCATGTTATGATTGGAGCCGATGTTGACAAGTACATAACCCGATTCCATGAGTTAGCTAGACTAGTGCTGCACACGATAACTCCAGAAAAACAAGCATATTGATCGCTACATTCGGGGTTTAGCTCCTGCAATTAGAAGAACAATAGAAACCAGCCAGTGTTAGAAGTTTTTCCGTTGCTACTAAGGAAGCCAAGCAAGATCTAAACGTCATGATGAGTACATTTTCTTTCATCGATCATTTTCTACCATAATATTCGATTCTGATTCCTATTTTAGTTTTATTTCTACTGACTTCTTTCCCTTGATTAACTCGAAACCTAGTGCTATAAACCCTGATTAGGAAATTTAAATTGCTAACGGTCTAAAGTTAGAAACCAACAAGATTGTACGCGGATGTGGACTAGAACTAGAATGTCATACGTTCATCATCGACTTGATTCCTTTTGGACATGGTAGTTTCATCGTGAACGTAGGAATGGATTGGTTGTCAAGGCCTAGAGCTAAGATAGTTTGTTATGAGAAAATAGTCCAAATCCCTTTATCCAACGGAGAAATTTTAGAAGTTCATGGAGAACATCCGGAAGGAAAACTGAAATAGTTGAAGACTGTGAAAGCAATTGAGCTAAAACTCGAAGACATCCCTAATTTACGTAACTTCCTAGCGTGTTTCCAGAAGGTCTACCAGGTTTACCCTTGTTTCGTGAAGTTGAATTTCGCATAGATCTTGTCCCTGAAGCCATGCCTATTGCAAAATCACCTTATCGTTTGGCACCTACGGAAATTCAAGAACTGTCTAACCATCTTAAAGAGCTCCAAGAAAAAGGTTTCACACGACCTATATTTTCACCTTGGGGAGCCACAGTCTTGTTTGTTAAAAAGAAGGATGGTTCGTTCCATATGTATATAGACTATCGAGAGCTGAACAAGCTAACTATCAAGAACTGCTACCCTCTTCCTAGGATCGATGACCTATTCGATCAATTGCGAAAGTCATTGTATTTTTCGAAAATAGACCTTCAATCTGGCTATCATCAGTTGAGAATACGCAAAGAAGATATTCCCAAAACTGCATTCAGAATGAGGTATGAACATTTTGAATTCACAGTCATGCCTTTCGGTCTGACTAACGCTCCCGCGGTATTCATGGACGTTATGAATCGCGTATGTAAGCCTTATCTTGACAAGTTTGTCATCGTCTTCATTGATGACATCTTGATTTATTCGAAGACCAAATAAGAGCATAAAGTTTATCTGAAGTTGATATTGGAGTTGCTTGAAAAAGAGAAACTGTTCAGAAAATTTTTGAAATGTGAATTTTGGCTACAAGAGGTTTGTTTTCTCGGACATGTGGTTAACAATGAAGGTTTACATGTGGATCCCAGCAAAATTGAAGCAGTAAAGAACTGGAAGCCCCCAAAGACCCTAACCGAGATCCGTTCATTCCTAAGATTAGCGAGATATTATAGGCGATTTATCACAAACTTATTAAAGATTGCAAAGCCTCTCACCTTATTGACTCAAAAAGATAAGAAGTTTGAGTGGGGCGATGAGCAGGAGAACGCCTTTTAGATACTAAAGGACATGTTGTGTGGTGCCCGATTCTGGCACTTACCGAAGGCGTAGATGATTTTGTAGTTTATTGTGACGTATCGAACCAAGGTTTTGGTTATGTATTGATGCAGCGAAACAAAGTGATTGCGTACGCATCCCGACAACTCAAAATGCGTGAGAAGAACTACACCACTCATGATTTAGAGTTGGGCGCTGTAGTATTTTCTCTCAAAACCTAGAGACATTATTTGTATGGAACAAGGAGCATGATCTACACCGATCATAAGAGCCTTCAGCACATTTTTGATAAGAAATAATTAAACATGCGCCAGAGATGATGGATAGAACTTTGTAGCGATTATGACTGCGAGATTCGCTACCACCTAGGTAAAGCGAACGTAGTAGCTAACGCATTAAGCAGGAAGGAACAGATGAAACTGAGACGAGCTCGAGCTATGAGCATGACAATTCATACTAGCAATAAGGCTAGGATGCTGGAAGCTCAGAGCGAAGCTTCCAAAGGCATCCACACTCTAGCAAAAATGTTGAAAGGACTGGACAAAAAGTTTAAGAGAAAAGAAGATGGCGGATTATATCTTGCTGAACCAATTTGGGTGCCAGTTTATGGCAATTTGAGAGCTTTGATAATGAATGAAGCCCATGCTATTAGGTACTTCATACATCATGGATCAAACAAGATGTATTGTGATCTTCAAGGCTTTTATTGGTAGCCCAGAATAAAGAAGGACATTGCTATGTATGTTAGTAAGTGTTTGACTTGCTCTAAAGTCAAAACAGAACAACAGAAACCCTCGGGATTGCTCCAACAGTCCCCAAGATTTCCTAAGTGGAAATATGAAACTACCTATGGACTTCATAGTGAATATTAATACGAGATCTAGTAGCAGTCATGACGCGATTGGGTCATAGTCGGATCGAATTACCAAATCTGCGCATTGTTCTTAGTAGCGAGTCCGTTGAAGATTTCCAGATAAAAATTAGGAAAGACTGTACATCAATGAGATCATGAGCAAGGCATGGTATGCCCTTGTAAATCATATCTGATCAAAGCACAAAGTAATTACACAACAAGATATTTTGGCAACACTACAGCACGCTTTAAGGAACAAGACTGTAATTACGGCCATCTTACCATTCTAAAATAGAAGGCCAAAGCGTGAGCAAAACCATGTACAAACCATGAGAAGAACAAGCTAAGCGCTACGCAATTGATATATGGAGTAACTAGATACACATCAACCAATTAGATAAGAATATTCATCCGTACAACCCCCGTTCCCATATACAGCGTGAAATGATGCTATGTTTTGAAGCTATGTAAATGGATCGTACAAGTATAAGGCCCAAGCTTTTGGGCAGAGGTAGGAGAAAGCTAGCTAATTATAGACCAATAATGACCAAGAGACTACCGACAAGATTTTTTAAAATAAGAAAGAATTGACAGGCAGCACGAGATCGCCAGAAGAGTTATTGATGCCGACAATCGAGCTGGCAGCCGTTGAGTTCCGTGTTCTGTAAATAAAGAACTAAATAAAATAGTCGCCAATGGAAAGGCTTGATACGTTTTGGCAAGAGAAGTAAGCTTTCACCAAGATACGTAGGTCCGTTTGAGATTGTGGAGCGAGTTGGTCCTGTAGCTTATCAATTGCGCTTACCACAAGAACTTGTAGGCATTCATGACACGTTCCACATGTCGAACTTGAAGAAATGCCTAGCTGACGTAACTTTGCACATACTGTTTGAAGAAGTCAAGATCAACGACAAACTGCATTTTGTTGAAGAACCTATGGAAATCATGGACCGTGAGGTCAAGAAGCTGAAAAAGAGATGGATTCCTATTGTAAAAATTCGTTGGAATTCTCGATGAGGACCAAAATTTACTTGGGAACAAGAAGATGAGATGAAGCGCAAGTATCCGCAACTGTTCGCGCGCTATGACTTAGGACGAGCAACTAAAATTTCAGGACGAAATTCCCTTTAACAGGGGAAAACTGTGACATCCGTCAATTTTAAGGTCAGTAACCAAAAGCAAACGAATGATATTTGACTCTCTTAATTAATTGTAGAGTTACTTTTATGTGGTTACATTTCTCTTAGCAATTAATGCTTGGTTTTGATGTAACTCGTATTCTCGTCGCTATTTATTTCAAACTTATAAATCCTATTTCTTGATTTTATAGAATTTATTCTATTATTTTTAGTCGATTTAGTAAAAATTGTCGTTTTAAAAAAAATATTCTTGAGTTGAGCTTGGATATTTATCAGTTTTATCGATCGAGAAATCAACAAATGTCATATTTTAGCCATGAGAGCTCATTCAATTTATTTTAATTATTTTTCACTTTTTATTCACGTTTGGCCGAAACCGCGTTAAAAATCGTGTTGTTATATCAAGTAACGAGCTAGATTAGTTATTGGGCGGATAAAACATGTAGTATAAAAATTAATTAAGCAAAATAGCCCAACCAAGCCCACCCCAAAGGGGGAGGCCGGTTATAAACCCAAACAAACATCCCTTATGAATTTTTTTAGTCGATACATCCTAGATAATTTCTATGTATATAAGATTTCTTTCCCTCTTTCATAAATACATAAAACACACAGACAACACAAAAACAACGACTCTTTTCTCTCCCTTTTTTTGTTCGATTGGAGCACACAAGAACACACCAAGAATCATAATTTTTCAATCCCAAATCACCTCTATTTAATCCCAAATCACTAATAAACTAAACCCCCATCATTTATTTCAAATAAAATGAAGCATGCATCAAGTTACTCAAATTCTTGAATTTTTACTAGATTCTTAATTTTTGGGTTTAGATCAAATTAGGTATAATTGGTGTTGCAAGGGTTCAAGATTAAGTGTTTTTAACAGGTTTGGTGAAACCAATCAAGAATTTTAGGTTCATTTGGGTGCTCCTAGTGTTCGGCCAAACACTAAACCCACAAGGGTTTAGTGTGTTTGATCTTCTATCTCTTTTGATTTATGTTGTGAGTTATATCCTTCCTATTTTATTTTTATTATACTTATATATATA
>BQNB010023966.1:1999-14505 GCA_026074375.1 Tanacetum coccineum | reverse complement strand
TCCTAGCAATTAACCTTAGGTTTTACTCGAATGAGGTTTGGATTGGGTCATGCATGTCTATTCCGTCGTTACGGCCATGTATGCATAATTTAGCCTCTTTGTTGGTTTATTACTTTTTGTGGAAACTAGAAGATCCCTACCCTATATCGTTCTTCATCCTAACCCTTGGTTAAACTCGAATGAGGATGTGTTTGAACACATATGTCTATTCCGTCGTTACGGTCGTGTATAGGTGTTACTGCTTTGTTAGAGTGGTACTATCGATGAAAGATTGTTAGAATGATTAACCCTTAGCCTTATATTAAAAATCCAATTTACCTTTTTACTTGTTTCTCCTTAGCTCTAGTGGTGGAGATGTGTATCCTTGCCAAGCTTATGATACGAATCTAATCACGACCGAGCAATTGAGCGTACCACTTAAATATTACACCCTAGATTAGTTGAGTGATCCGAGTGATTTCGTTTCCATATTTCGTGAGGTACTTGGTCTTGTACTGGTGATTAAAACGAAGGAAGCGCTTAAACGAAAAAAATCCTTGACTTCGGTTAGGATACATTTTCAATATAATCAAGAGTCTACTTGAGGACAAGTAGGTTCAAGTAGGGGGATATTTGATGACATCAAATAATGTCACATTTATACCATCATTTATTCTGAATTAACTAACCACTTTTGTATAATTATTGCAAGAATTTGTATTTAATTGCTTAAAAGTGTAAAAGGCGCATATTTTGGAGCTAAAACAAAGACATTTAAAGATTACTCATTTCTGACCAATACGCCGTATCCAGGAAAAGAGATACGGCGTATCAGCGCCAAGTCTTCACAAGAAAACGTGTATTCACAATTCCCAATACGGCGTATCCACCTTCTGTCATATGCCGTATCCATGAAGATAACTATTCAGAGATACAAAGATATTATTATTTTGGGAATGTTTATTATACTGATCATAAACTTTGCGCGCACTCTAAGGGATACACCCCAATACGCCGTATTGGCCTAGCCCAATACGGCGTATCCAGCCTTTTTTAGAGACTATAAATAGAAGACTTAAAAACGAGTTTTCAGTGTGCAAAATCATATTCTTCATTCTATACATATAAAAGACGATTTTCTAAAGAGAAGAAGAGCAACAAAGGTCAAGCATCAATCACGATTCCATAGAAGACACCGTGTAATTCCTATACTCTTGTAATCATTTAATTTTTTTTTATTGTTTGGTAAAACGTTTAGTTTAGCTTGGTTAAATTTTATCACACTTGTTATAATTTCAACATGGTTATGGGCTAATACCATAGGTATTATTATCTTAATGAAGGATTTTAATGTTTTTGTTTGTTTTAAAATCAATTTTCTTTAATTCTATCATTGCGAGTTTAATTTTGTTTATCACTGATACTTCTCTAACCTTGTTTTAATATGCAACCATCATTAACTGGGTTTCTAGTTACGCCTAACAATGTGAGTAGATACTGGGATAGCTATACACCCGTGTATTTTCTTAGGGTAATTAACTTCGTTATAAATTCACTATGTATTTTTCGCATTTGTACGGTTTGCTTTTAATCGTAATCGTAAGTTAAAAATCGCGGTAAGCTAAAAAATGATCGTTCAATGGATAACGGGCACAACAATTAATGTTTACTTCAAGCAAGTGTTAAGTATTTATTTAAGGATAATTATTAACTTTGTTTATTTTATTTTATTAGTTACGTAAATTGTTTGCGTTTCGCGATAAAATTACGTTTAGGCATACCCGGATCCACCAAAATAAATCTACGCTTCAACAAATGCTTATTTTTATTTTCAATGACCAAAGTTTATAAAACTTTACCACACTTATATAAATGGGACACCCCATATATAAAGAAATAAACAAGACTTATACAATTTGTAAAGTATACAATCTAAATAAAAGCTACAACTTATAAAAGGTGCAAGTATACTTTCATTTTCTTTATTTATCAAGAAAGATAATGTAGATACATGTAATCTTATGATCAACCAAGAACAAGAGAGAGATGTGGGTTGTGATGTTAGAGAAAAGGAATGGATGGAATGGATGATGTTTATTAGATGGAATGTAACAAATGGAACAACCAACCCCTCTCCAAGGCTAGGAGAGGGTTTATATACTTCCTATAGGCCGGACCATGGGCTATAATGGGATTCCCATGGGTCTTGGGCTGGACTAGATTACTAATCTAATCATTACATAAACTACGAGCCAAGACTATTACAACTTGGAAGTGACCGACACTTTTTGTGTTTCCAACAATCTCCCCCTAAGGGAGGTCACTCCAATTTACAAAACTTTAAACCTAGCATACTATGCTTCATCTTTAGTCTTTAGTCGTCTCTTACTTTCTCTTGTGAATTGTTGTAGTGATCATTATCTTTTAGGGATTGAGCTTGTTCTGACTTGTATTTGACATTGTGATCTTGAGCAACTTGAGATCATCAACCAAGCATAATCTCTTCGCCATCTTGTAATTTTGCCATCTTGTGGACTTGTGACTTTTGGACCGACATACTCATACCATTCTTGATTCGTTGATTTGGAAAGATTTAATGTTGCATCTTTCATGAAGTTCTTTAACTTTAACACTTCGTCACTTCGAGAAAGACGTACGATATCAGAGTAGCGGAAGTCTTGAAACATGTACTTGAGCTTTCATGATGTCTTTATGTTTTGTTGGTCGGGTATGAGCATGTGGCTATAGATCTTTTGAGCCAGCTGGAATTAGGTACCTTCACCACCATCTTTAAGTATCCTGCATTAAAATAGTTAGCAATAAAGAGGGGGGACGAATATGGCTTTGTCATTCGCCCGAGTTTGGTTGGAGTAGCCTTCGAATCCGTGAGGATCGACCTATGATCAGATAGATTCAATTTAAGAAGAATCTTCTTGACAGGATTTCCAGCTGTAGTATTGAATCTTTCTAACACATAAGTATTAGATTCATCGTACTCAACATGTTCTCATTATCGGAACGTCTCAAAGCAGACAACACGATAAGAGTGAACCAGTGAGTTACTATCTCACCGATTGATATAGAAAATTAATTTGAAAATCAATCGATGTATCACTTGCAAAATTGTTTTTGTGACACACCGATAGTGTTAATCATTTCAAAAATTCATTAACAACCGTTGATCCATTTCCTGGAACAAGTTTGATTCTTATAGAATCGCACCATCATTTCTTTCCAGTTGTCACAAGTTTGATTCATAAAGAATCTCACAAGTTACCTACCATGAGCTTGTTTGATGTTGGCTCAAGCAGGATTTCCATCTTCATTGTGAATACCTAAGTATCACTCGGATGTTCTGGCAAAATCACAAGGATCTTGCGTAGGACTCTAATGATATTACTTGATATTCACATTGTGTGAGATAACAAGCTAAATTATGACGAGTGTCCTAATAAGATTAATAGATGATCTATTTTGGCTCTAAACTTAATAGTGCATTTTTAATTTTAGTGATCGAAGGCTGGAGCTGAGTGCCACCTTTTCAATATCAACTAACTCGGAGTGAGAAAGTCAATAGAAATGAGTGTATCTCTGTGAGTTTTGAAACAAAGTCTTTCCGACTTTGAGTGGCTGGGAAGGGTTGTGCTTAGCGTCACTGGGTCCATGACTATCTTCAATGTCAGACAACACGAAGTGTTCTGAAGATATGTATTGACCGGTTTCTCCTAAGTGTTTATGAGGTTTCTTTCTTTTCACCTGTTCAACCTTACAATTCTTTTTCATTCTTCAACCGATTCAATGCTTACCGAGACTTCATAACTAACACCTTGTTGGGTTTGTTCCAGTGATAACTCCATCTCAGTCGGCATTATTCCCGATTCTCACTTTTTCTCCTTTTTAATCATACCTAAGGACTTCTAACTAAATTAGTGGATATTTTGGTAGATCCTCCGGTTCTGTTGGATCATGGATTTTAATACCTATACCTAACCACTTAACTCTATAAATTAAGTACACGGTCGGTCTTCTTTAGGGGGGTATTCCATCACCATTTCACACCAAATCATTGAAAAATTCATCAAAGTGTTTGATATATATCAAGGTTTACACTTGAATGTTTGTTAATCATCACTTATAACTCCCCCATAACATGTACATCGTAATGTAGTACATGCTAAAGTGTGGTGTGCATCGAGTCCATTTTAATTGATAACTTTGTCAATATACATTAAGTCAGGTTAAATCACATTGTCCCCTTATCCAAAATGTTAATCCTTGATGTTATAGATATCATTTGATTAACCGTTCGGGGGGACAAATGATGAATTCTAAGCAGCATTTAGACATATTATGCGTTCCCCTCAAACTTTTGAGGGTGGAGTATAAGTGGTGCCGTGTACAATTATTTGAAAGATTTTGGAATTTCTAGAAATTCTTGAAAATTTATACTCGAGCACATCTTATTTTTACCAAAATTACACTAGTTAATAACATATTCACCAAGGATAAAATTATTTTACGAGGATTGACCTTATAAGATGAGAAAACCTATGATAAATCATATGTCCTTTGAGTAGCCGTAATTTACCCCGTATGTTTCCACCAACAAATCTCTCCAAACTCTGCATGATCCTCCTTGTCTTTAATCTTTTGTTAATTGCCTGAATCATAGCTCTTGCATTTACTTTGTCACGTTGGCTCCAAAAAGTCTGAGGCAGAATACTCAATTTGATTTCCTTGAGGCGATCATTCAAAAGGCAGTAAGTTACCGAACATCATCGAGAGAGTACCATCGTAACTTGTTGTAGTCTTCAATGTGCATCAATCTGTTTTTTTATATCTTTGTTCTAATAGATGAATCTCTAGGATCGGAGTAATGGTGTGTATGTTTCTCGTTTTTCTCAAATTGGATCTGTTGTGTCAGGCTTTGTGAGGTTGAGTTTTTTCTTTTTTGTATAGCTTTCTTAAACACCTAATTGAAGGCTTCCATTACGCCTTGGATGACAACACTTCTTGTGAACATTCTTAGGGAGACATTAAATGCAATACGTTCTTCAACGTTGAGATTTGTCAGCTTTCCTTGCACGAGAAAAAGCAGCATGTCTTCAATGTCTTAGATTCGAAGTCTATGGAAATCGCCTTCTTTGAACTTATAAAGAATGTCGTCATCCCTACGTACAGTGATCCAGTCAAGATGCTTGTAGTTTTGCAATTCGACTATTTCCACCTTCGTGACAGCTAATAAATCGTTCTTTGAGTAGACGTCGAGCTGATTCCTTTGTTGGTCGAATGCATGATTGTCTTCGTTTTTGCCCCAATGTGTGCTTCCCAACGCGCGAATTTGTAGTAGTTGACTATCACTTGATCCACATTGGAGTTGTGGCATAAGTCTTCTATCATGTTAATATGCTCGTAATCTGCAGCCTTGGTCTTCGTAATTGAAGTAGAATACTTCCGGATTGACTCACCACCACGTAGGTACTCAAGGTCGTTATTGATGAAGTGATGAAACGGTATGACATGACGACCTTGAGAATTTAGAACCAACGGTAGTGGCTTTTGCAGATCATGAGGATATTGGCGGCCTTCGGGGTTGATCTAGTCCAATTTTTCTGTTGTGGCTTTGTAGACTTCTTTAAAAAATTATTCAAGTTCAGTCAAGCTCTTGCATGTTCCTTTCATCAGCTCAAATGTTGGTCCTGCTAATAATTCAGGTGTTAGTGTTTTAACATTTAGCCGGTTTATCACAAAAGCGGAGAAGTCAAATGTAGTGTCTGTTAGCTCATCGAATGACTCTCGAGGGTCTTGTCTTCTTGCTAGACTGCTTAGCCAAGGTTGGACAGATTCATGAACGACAGGTACAGACTTGTTCCATGCATGATCAGGAGAAGGTAGTCGTTTAGGTTGTTGAAACTAGTCAGGAAGATGATGGACCTCTTCTTCCAGTTGTTCATCATGGACACCTGTTTCAAACTCCTGGTGTGCAGGTGCTTCAAAGACATCTGTAGATTGCATAGTTTTCTCTATTGGAGCAGATTGGCTAGCAGATCGCTTGTGAGTCTCAGAATCCTGTTTGTAGTAGTCTTTTCCTGTGTGTGGTTGTTTTCTCTGGAGCACTGGTTAGATTCAGGTTCTTTTCCGACCTTCTTCTTTTGGACCCGGTCTGTTCCGCGGTAGGGTTCTGTGATCTCATCTGCTTCTGTCTCTGAGGTCTTTATTTGTGGACCGCACGCCATAAGTATCTAGAAGAATTCTTGTCAGCTTCATACGCAATCAAACTAAATGCTTGTAGAGCTGCTTTGAATGTCTGACCTGTGATAGAGCTTGTGTTAGCTTTCCATCTTGTCAATAAGATCTTTTTCTTTTTAGCTCTAGTAGCTAAAAGATTAGCAGCTACAGATGAGACGTCTTGGCTTCTTTGACGATCGTACCAGAACTTCAGACTCGCGTTGTTGTTTACTAACTTCTCAATTTTGGAAGTGATCTTCGGACTTTTTCTTGACTTGTTCCTGGATTACTTTCTTTATTCCTTCATCGATTAAATCAAGGAATTATTGATTTTCAGTATGAGCCTCTTCTTGAATTCTAATATACTTCAGTTGGCCTGCAACATCTATTGCTTCCTAGCATTTTTATTTTCTAAGGTACTCAGTCAAAGATGCCAGGAATGGAGGAGGAGATTGCTTCGCTATTGATTTGTTTGTTTGAGTTTCGAGAAGTTGTCTTCTAACGCTTTTAGTCTGTAATCAAAACCAAACAACGAACCAAAGTCAGGAAGATTTTGTAGTGAGGAACTTAGAGTAGTAGCCGGTGTCAGGATTGGTGGTTGTTGTAATTGAATGAAGAGAGGATTCGGTGTTGGAGGACGATTGGTTGGGGCAAAGAAGGATGGCTCCGCAATGGCAGTGACAGGAATATCTATTAGAGAGGTGGCTTCAGCATGTTGTCCAAATATAGCATCAACACCGGTATCTTGATTTGGATTTAGCATGTTGGAGATGAAAGCAGATGCTACAGAATGTGCTCTGTTGTTGTCCAGCTGATTTACCGGAGTTAAGGTCACATGAGTGTCTTCAATTTCCTGGGTTGCTTGAACCTGGGGCAATATAACATCTGTCATTACATCATCTCTTCCTTCAAGATTGGCATTGGTATCTTTGTCCGCCTCATTTCCTTGGTCCTCTACATATGTAGCATCTTCATCCGACTTTTCTCCTTCAATCATCCTTCAAATTCATTGTCATGTCTTCATCATTGAGGTTGAAAACACGAGAAGTGTGTATAAAAAACTATAGGCATCGAAGGTATCATCTTCATCAGATTTCCCCCCCCCCCCCTTTCGATGTGTTGTTTCATCATCATGAGTTGTGAGCTTTGGATGAATGAAATCATCACCATCATCTTCTGATTCAGTCTGTGCTTCATCATCATCATCTTGAGCATTCTCATCATCATCATTTTTATCATCATCTTCATCATCTTGAGCATTCTCATCATCGTCATTTTTATCATCAGCTTGATCATCTTCACTCGACCTCCAAGAGATATCATATTGGAGCATAATACAGGTGCATGTGAGAACCTGGTGAATACCAATTCCTTATCTGTGCGCCAGACCGCTTGGCATGAGAGCATGAGTCTCTTTACGGCTTCTCTTGGGTGATTTTGAGTTGCTCAGCTTCTGTCAAAACCGCCGCAGAGATAAGTGCTAATCTTTAGCCTTTCTGCTTTTCCTTTTCCAGTTTCTTTTCTTTCTTTTATTTGGGGATTCGTGGGAGGCTCTGCTTTGTGGTTGCATCATATCATTTTCTTCTTACTTGCTTTTGTCTTTGGAGGAATCTTTCCTGAAGCAATAGCATAATACTCTTTATATGATTCAGAGTTGCGGATGTCCTCGTTTGTTAACTCTGCTGGTAAGATAGCCCCGTACAGCTGAGTGTCTTCATTCCTTGAGATGACATTGATCGTCGTGAACATTGGGTCATCTCTGGCATAGTGCCAATTAACCTTGTTTCTTTGAGGAATTGAAGGATCTTTAGCCATAACAAAGTTGACGATTAACTTGGTAAAACAAGGATAGTACATCGCATTGCCCTTCTTCGTATTCTGGTTCCTCAATAGGGTAAGTGATGTCCTCCCACAGAAGATATGAATAATCAACCTTCTTGTTATTTGTACATCCCATAAGATTTGTGCTTGGAAAGACGAAGACTATGTTTTGATGGTTTACATGGAAATTTAGTTGATGACAGCAGCAAATGATTTCTCCAGGGTTGATTTGCAGCTTATTCGACTTAAACATCAGTTGATCTTCTTATTTATACCAGAGTGACCACGTTTGGCTAGAAAATGCTGAGATTCTCCTTCTCAAGAGGTGGTTTTCAACTTACTTATTACGACCTTAGGGCAAAAATTTGAAGAATATCTTCTGTGAATTGATCAAAGATTGAGAATGTGCTTTTTTTTGTTCATCTTGAATCTGGTCAGAGTCGGTTAGATATAAGCAGGGAGACTAGATTCTTGATATAGTATCTCTGGAACATCTAAGCGGTGACTTGGAATGCTTGTAGTAAAGGAGTGGAGCTTATAACATGTTAGGGATCTTGGAAGAGTTGTTCCTTTATACGACATCCGGCTTAAACGAAGTTACAGTTCTTCATCTTAGTCGTGTTGGCAGGAGCAACTAAAGCATCATCCAAAGCAATTTGATCTGCTATTGAGATTTCCTGAGTCTGTTTGTTAAGAAAGAGTGAGTGCAGTTTATAATGTGACACAATCATTCATACATGAGAACTTTTATGACTTTTAGCACTTTTTAAGATCAATCATCTTAGATAGACTAATAACGTATGAGACAAAGGCACCTATTGTAACAACTAAGTTGAATGTAGTTAACCTTGGTTTTTTCAAACTTTTAAATGTCTATTTTAAATATGACTTGTTTAATTTATCCTTCAGTTGGAAAAATAACTCTGCCATCTTAAGTGAGTTATGTCAAAAAATTGGTTATGCGTCTAACGCATTAGCACTCAATTGGATCACACTATAAACTTATTGGTTTGACGCACAAGAGTATGCACTAGATCTGTTTCCATTCATTTTACTCTCGACCGGTCCATTCAATGATTCACTCGTTCTGTCCACTCAATGATTCACTCGTTCAGTCCTCACTAGGATTCACTCGTTCGGTCCATTCAATGATTCACTCGTTCGGTCCTCACTAGGATTCACTCATTCGGTCCATTTAATTACTCGATCGGTTCACATTACAAATCACTCGATCGGTTCACTCTACACTGACACTCGTTCGGTCCATACTTTATATCAATCGATCGGTTCACATTAAATTGGCACTCATTCGGTCTACACTTAATTACTCGATCGGTTCACATTACAAATCACTCGATCGGTCCATACGTTTTCATGCTCGTTCGATTCACGTGACACTTATATTGTTTTGAGTATGATTGATGAGGATTTAGCATTTAACGAGCAACACTCAAGAAAACTGTAACACCCCCAAATTGGGTCGCAGCGGAATAAGGGTCCAGATTATGTTACTTCATAGATCAATAACACAAGATATATATAGAACGACCAAAAAGTCATTTTAAAACTGATACATTAGATTTAACAAATATTTGATACAAATAGCCCGAAGCTTTAATTTGTTCCTTATTATTATTACAAAGATACTGGTTCACAACATAATACAACCATATCTTTAGCATGACTTCCCAAAACAAAATCACCAATGTATCCTTGGCACCTTATGCTTACTGATCTCCTAAAAAACATTGCTTTAAAACGTCAACAATAATGTTGGTGAATTCATAGGTTTGATAAATCATAATATGCAGGACCGCAAGACTTTTCCCGTGATAATGCAACACATGCAGACATCACAAAACAGAGTACATTTTCTCTAAGCTCATGGACACTGAAGCTCGAGTTCTTTCTTGCAATAATATATATTGCAATTTCTGCCCGATTAGATGTTCAACCCAAAACATCCCCAAATTCGACATGCTATACGTTCGTTCCCGGTGATAGCTAGTCACCCGAACGGGGAGGTCGTTTCCCAAATAGATCTATTCATAACATTCACGCTCACATAATGTAATTAACAACTACATCTATGCAATTGACAGTTCATGATAATGGGCTCAACTTGGGTTATCGCTACTTAGGCAAACATGTAATCAATATAAAATATCCACTTGCGTCCAATTTATAAAACAAAGCATGTTTCCACCCCATAGTTATAAATCATTGAAATCGTAAAAATGTGGGGCTATGAACTCACCTTGAGTTCTGATAATCCAATTATCACAGATAAAGCGTCACGCAAATCGACAGATTCAACCTATTTAAATTAAGGTCGTATAAGTACCATGTACTTCGATTAACCAATATCATATATTCCTATATAGCTCATCATACTATCGTTCGGGCTATCATAATTAAGAGGTCATGTAGTGAACGTATGAGGAGCTAGGACACTTTAAATCGTAAATCCAACAACTCGTCGATACGCCACCCCGAAGAGGCCTCATTATGAAACTCCCTAGTAATATAGTACTTTGATAACCACATATAATTCTATATAGCTCAATCACCAACTAATGGTTTTGGTAAAATTGTGTTTAATAAGTTAAAACGTTTATAATTACCGTTTTAGTAAAACTAGCATAACTTTTGCGTTTTAAGCCCGATTTTAACGTTTCTTATGCCCATCTTTTCGTATTAGGACGAGTTATCATAATTGAATTTTCATATATTTTGACCCTCTGATGAACAGTAACTTTTACTGTTCACATCAGACATGATTTCTATGTAATTCGTATTTGTTGTCGTAAAACCCGTAAATGTCGTATTTTATTCGTTATAGCTCCGTTTTTAGTGATTCTTTCGAGGACGTTCTCGTTTTTGAAAGTTCTATAATTTTATGAGGTTTACAAAAATATAACTTTCTGTCATGAATAGTAACTTTTATAAAAATAGTTTTATAAAAGTATTAATTGTCGTAAACTCGCGAAATTCATAACTCGTTCGTTATAAATTGAAAAATTGCGATTCTTATCATTTTGGAATCCTAAAAATGTGTATTATTTATTAAAAATATCAACACTTGCTGTTTATAATTTTTATAAAAATGTTTTTATAAAAATTCATTTACGACTTCGTTTATTAACGTATAACTCGTTTTTAACGTAACTTTTTCGTTATTAATCCGTTTAACAAGTTTCTTACCTTTTCGGAATCGTCGTGAATTGTATTATCTTATAAAAATATAAAATAAATAGATAAATATTCTGATTTTGGACAGAATGTTGTGATGATTCTATTAAGTTCATTTTTAATCTTTGTTTTTATACTCTTCCATTTTGTATTTTACCATATGTCTTATTTTTCATATATGTTATATATCATTTATATATATTGGAGTCCATGCGTCCATAATAGTCCTAATATGTCCAAGTTACCAAGATTAACAAATCCATTATCACACTTTAAAACCACCATAGCTTCACTTAAGTAACCCTTAATTTACAAGTTTTGTCCATAATCATATTTATACGTAACCAAGTGTGTACAAGTGTATTTCTTCCAAGATAACTTTATTTTAGTGTTCTAATAACATGATTAAAGGTCCATAATTAATATTAATAAGTCATTTGCCCTTCTTTTACTTGTAACACATTATATGAAATTTTTAAACCCTAATTAGTACATTATCATTTTCATACTTAACCAAGAGTGTAAATCACTTGTGTGACCATTTTAACATGATGTCATTAATATCATAAGATATATAAAAGTGTACATTATGATGATAACAAATAAAAACTTCTTTTTACATGTTAATAATCCTAAATGGTGATTTAAGCTATAAAGAATTAACATATGCATATTAATGAAAATTGTAAGAACATAAAGAGTTCCAGTAGACCTTATGAGGTATGATGATGATGAGAAACAATTGCTAAACCCGTGTTTAGCCTTAAAATCCAAGCTTGCACTTAAGAAAACCCTTATTTTTCTTAACAAAACCCTAGTCTTCCTTTTCTTGATTATTACTTGCAAATGGTGATTCAATGGTTGGAAACACCTTAGAATGAATTATAATAGATGTGTATAGAAGGGTATAAGTTGAATAAAATCTTGTATGGATTTTTATAAAAGAGGTGCTTGTGCCGTGGGTTTTGGCTTAGAGAGGGGAGAAAGAAAATGATTTTTGTTAAGGAAATACTTGTGTGATTTACTTATGAAAAAGGATGCAAGTATATATATAGTATAGATAGCAACTAACCAAGACCAAGTGGTCAATGGTCTAGGGGGCGGCATTGGTTGAGGGTTTTAGGGGATTTGATGGTCAACATTACTATGCAACTAGCTAGACCATACCTCCCTAATGGTTTATGTTTTCTTGTCATGCAATAGTTGAGATTGTCCCATGGATTTAAGGAATGTGTTTCCTAGCTAGTTGTAATAAGAATGGAAGTATAAAGTTACTTGCATAAAGT